>JBBPCS010004457.1:0-11307 GCA_037974645.1 Hollardia meadi | reverse complement strand
TACACTCGACTGACCATAATCCATATTTCGAAGTAGCTCCATACAGCTGACATGTTGAAGCTTGTTGCTGGCGCTCACAATTAACATTTAGTGTTGTTGCGTGCGCATAATTAACACGTCACCTTATCGGCCAGGCACATCGGCAGTATTTTTTTATATCGGCCGATACCGATGTCGTGCTGATATCATCGTGCATCCCTAATACTAACATGGTGCTGAATGACATCGCACCAACCCGGTGAACTTACAAGCTTAAAACAAGGGCACAAGCAGGCCTGCATTAAATATAAGAGGTCACACCACAGTCAGTGCATTTACAGGAGGAACGTAATACTGGAGATTCTCTCTCTCTCTCTCTCTCTCTCTCTCTGGCAGCAGTAGAGCGGTAACATTACAGCGAGGCTTGATTAATCAATTGCGAATGCCGTTCTCTTGGCCAGATGAGAAAAATAGCCTTATCTATATCTAAATAAAATGTGCCACGAAATATACTTAGGCATATGTTAATATAACTGGGCAACTCACCCAAGTAACTTCAATGCGTGGGAAACAGAATGAGAGAAATAGAGGAGGCATGCAGCTCCAAAAATAGACAGTTAATGTGTGGCGCACAGTACTGATATTGTGGTGGGTCGCCACAAATAAATGAACGTATGGGACATGCTGTTTACACAGGCTCCACTTGGTGTCTTTTGTCTGAGCTCTTCACTGCATCTCTACAACCTTTGTCAGCAAATGGAACTCGCATGTCTTAACATGAATGAAGTTTCACACTTGGGTCACAAGTGGTTGTATATGAGGGAGAGATTGTAACTTCTGTCTGGCCATTCAGGCCGAAGAGAGCCCTACATTACTAAATGTAAAGATGTAAATCTTGTTTGTTTTTTTGGCAGAGCCCCCTGCTAAGTGAACAAATGAGGGGCCACACTTTGAAAATGCAAAACTTATTTTGCAAGTTGTGGCAGACTTGTTTAATAGTGATGTAGTAGTGGCTGCAGACCCAGGACTGAGGTAAAAAGCACCTACAATAGATTTCCCTCTGACCAACAGTCTGGTTGTAAATTGTCAAGTACGGGCTGAACCTTTGCGCATTATTTGGCATCATACACAACATTTGCATGATCAAGGATTATCTGACAAAATGCAGAGGACTTTTATAAACTGGCCAACTATCTCACAAACCTTATCTTTTTCTTTGTTGGCTTGCAGTTGAAGTCCAGATTCCAAGCAGCTCAAAACCAAATTAAAGAGTTGCACAGGAGACTGGAGCAGATGGAGTTGCAGGTTTGTGTTATTTTCCTTATTATTGAATGTAAAATTAAAAGTAGATTATTATTAGTATTTTTTATAGTTATTATTTTATATAATTTTATAATAAACATTTATATACAGTATATACTTATATAATTTTGGTAATTGTTTGCTAACGGTTGTTATGTTTTGTTGTTGGGTTTGTTTACCCTTAGCTGTAAAATTACAGATCCTGCAATGTGGATATTGCACTTGATTTCGACGAATTGTTCAGCCCTCCCTATCAGGCAACTAATCCTGGAATAAGCCCTTTTTACACAGAGATGGGCAATACCGCTGCAACTAAGTCACTTCTCTATGGTGCCTTTTTTTTTACACTGAACAACAAAACGGCCCCAGTGTATGATTTTTAGATAGCAAGCTGGCATTCCACAATCAAAATAGGTGTGACATGTAACGCAGCATTGTCGGCATCTAGTGTGATGTTTTAGTATGTGTCGAGCAGCATTTTCCAAACAACGGAATAACATGGCAATAAGAATCCGATACCGTCCCTGTTATGTGGCGCTGGATCTCGTCCTCTGCTCGGAGGGTAAGGACCTCCTGGACCTCACATTGTCTCCCCAATTTGCAGACATTTTTGGTTGCTTTTCGTCTGGTTTGAGTAAGCTGCTGCTAAGTGTTGCTAGCTGTCAAAACACCACACCCTGTCCCATCGTTCTGCCTCGCTGACTCATTCTGTTTATACAGACGTTGATTCAGATGTCGATTTTACTACTGCAACTGTCACATGTACCCCCCCAATTATGCTTGAACAGGCTGTGTAAAAGGAGCTATAGGAAACCTAGTCTTTGCAGTACAAATGGTTGTCAAAACCCACCTTTACTAAAAAAGTTAACTGCATTACCATGATGTGCTGTCTTTTTTTCCCCAAAGAATACAGGGTTGAACACCGAGAACTACCGTCTCAAAAAGAACATTTCTGCACTCTTACGAACAGCTAGAATGGAAGTGACACGAAAAGATGCTGAGATTCAGAGACTGAACCAACAGTAAGTGTTGTTTTAAAATTAATTGGTGGCTCATTAGAATTGTATTATCTCTTTTCTCAATATTCTATAGGGCTGCAGGTTAATGCAATGTATGAACAATGAACATGAACATTTGACAAGTTCAAGTAGGAATTGTAAAAGATCATGTTGGCAGGTAAATTAGGACAAATGGATAAATTAGCACTACTGATTGGTCTTTATTAAACCATTAATCGGTTGCTAAATCATTGTTTCCCCAGGTCGAAGAAGGGTCACAGTCATCATCAATCTCAAATGAATAATCTGAGGGATAAAAATTTGTCCAGTCAGTCCTCCACAGGCATTTCAAGGAGTAGGCCACCTCCTCCCCCTGCCTCCAGTCCTCCACCTCCTCCTCCACCACCATCCAGTCCTCCTCCCCCTCTTCCACCTCTACCAACTTCACCTCCCAGAGAGAATCGTCCTTTACGGGAACCTTCTCAACCTTCCTGGAAGGAAAGCGAAAGTTCCACCTACCTGCTCAATGGAGCTTATGTTGAGACAAGAGCCTCAAAAGCATCTTCTCACAGTCATTCAAAAAGTTCCTCAAAAGGAGATTCATCATCCCGACATAGTGAATCAGACAAACACAATTATAAGTACAGAGAGGGAAAATGTCAAAGTCAGAAACTATCTGAATCTACAGATAGGAGACATAGAACTGGTTCAGATCCCAGTAAGGACTGTTATGCCTGTGAGAAAAACAGGTCTCACAAATCAGACAGAAGCACAGGAAGAAGATATGACTCCAGTTCATGTAAAAGCAGGAACTACCTACATGTTGAGGGGCACCACAAATCAGACAGGGCCAAAATCCCTCCACCAGACATTTTACATAGTACAGCTTCCTCTGATGACAAGAAAGGGAGAAGTCGAGAAAGGAGACAAGATAAAGTCAAGATGTCCACATCAGACTCTGAACATGGTGTAGCTCACAGCTCTAAAGAGTGTTACAGCAGAGATCATAGAAAATACAAGAACAGTGACCAACATATCAGAAGTTCAGACTCAAAGGAACAACAAAAGTCATCTTCAAGCCAACATGCTGAGCGCTACAGTGATTCCTCCAAAGACAGGAAAGGGGATAGACTGTCCAAGGATTATCAGAGGAATGAGGAGAGACGACATGAAGATGAAATCAGCAGAAAGCATATGAGGAGCACTTCGTCAGAGACAAGCAGAGAATGTGAGAAACAGAGCTCCAAAGAATCACACCAAGGTAAAGTGGATGTCTGCAGGAAGGAAAGAAAAGAAAAAACACAAGAGGCCTTAAAAAGATCATGTGAAGAACCAAATGCCACAGAGAAAAGCTCTCTGGAGGAAAATAGCCCAAACAGGAAGCTGTGTTTTATGGAAACATTGAATCTAACCCTTTCTCCAATTAAGAAGCCAGTGTTGCCCAACGATGCCAGCCAGAATGACCTCATATCAGTGGACAAGGTTGTTGAAAACGAACCAGATGCTGATGAGTGTTCACAACCTAACATTGAAGATATGTGTGTGATCGATGAAGTAGACAGCTGTGAATTCGAAGCGGGGTTGGAAGATGTTGCAGAGCAATCTCCAGATATCCCCAAAACTCCAGGATCTGAAAAGACACAGAGGTGTGAGGATGTGAAAGATGTCCAGGGAAAGGACGAAAACCGAAGTGAAACTCCTGCTGCTGACAAGCAACTTGAAGACCATCAAGTCCAAACTACCTCATCACATAGCCAACCCCTAGATTCTGCAGAGAATCAGATGAATGTGCACCTCGCATGTAAATCACCAGTGAGTAGTTGTCTAAAAGCACCAAACGGGGACATTTCAAGAAATTATGAGGACAAAACCAAGCTGGCTTCCGACTGCCAGGTACATGAATTTGGACCTCTGGACGCTACAAATTGTGTAGCTGGAAGCCTTATTGAAAAAAACACAAGCAATTCTTTACAAAAAGTAAACCCTGGAAATAATACTGATCAATCTGTTGCTGCGACCGAACCAATTGTGCTTGATTCAAGTGTAGAACTGAAGGGTAGACTTCCTAAGTCTGCAGTTCAGAAAAACGTCCCTGTGGATCCAGTCAAAGAAGGTGCAGCTGTGTCACCGTGTCCTCCTGCTTCCAGCTTCATTCAAGAGAAAGATGCTGATGCTGTATCCAGTACAATAAGCCTGGAAACACTTCCAAAAGAAGGGCTGAGTCTTCCTGAGGCCATTTACATTTTAACACGGACAAGTGAAGAGGCCAATGATAGTGGTAGCATCACAAGTGAGCAAAGTTCTTCCACTGGCTGTATCGCAGTGTCCAAAGTCAGCAGTACAACAGAGGAGGCGGCACTGCCAGAGAAGTACAGTGATCTCACTTTCACACCAAAGAAGAGCTTCACTCCTGGAAAGGGTCTTGAGAATAACTTTGAGCCTTCCAGTTCTATGCCGCTACTCCATGATGAGGACTCCATGATGCGCACACTTAGTAATCTGAAGAGGATCCCTGATGCCATAAGCCCTCTGAGGAGCCCCATACGGATATCCAAGAGAAGTCATCTTCATGTTCATGGCAAGCCAGGTCATGTCAAGAGCCTTGAAAAAGGTAAAGTTGGCCAAGTTAAATGTTTACATTTAGCCTAGATGTTGTATTATATATTATTTTATCACAAAATATATTTTAAACCAAGCCATGTTTGCACAGTTACATGTTTGCATTATGTTATTCTATTTTTCATGTTAAACTATATTCTAAAGTTTAACTAATGAACACTTTCTTTAGGCCTCTGTCATTATCAGGATACTCTTCAAACTGGCAGCAATTTATATATTGTGATAAATATCCATACTGATCAATTTGGAAAAAAATATTGTGATAATATTTTTTTCCATATCCTCCAGCCATATTGCTAAGGACCCAATGAAGTGCAGTGTTGATTGTGAAGTAGTTTAGCTGTTACAATATAAGTCATTATCTTGACAGATGCAGCTCCAGAACTAAATTATCTTCTTACTCAGAATGGCAAATGGAAGTCACAACTTCACTGATTTTTTCCAGGTGTTTGGGACTACTGCTGGATATATGAAAAAGTTGTTTAAACCTTTTTGCACTGTGGGAAGTCTGACAAATTCCCTCAGGTGATGTCAGATGGGTCTGAAGACTACAAGTTTAAAAATGTAAAAAATCTGGGGGTGTGGAGTTAGAAAGAAGTGAGGTTACAAGATCTCTTTATAGGGATGCACGGTAGCCAGATAATGGGAAACTTATATAATTATGTAGTATTTCAGTAATGAAAATATAGCCAATTGAATAGAGTTGATAATACAAAGCCAAATTGCTTTTATTGACTTAATAAGCGCAGCATCCACACATTCCGATACAATAAGTGGCAATATGTACATTTTAAAGTTGGTTTGTGATCAGAAGACGAAGACGACCGGGAAAGGGTCTATGAGTTTTAACACAACAAATCTCTTGAACTTCTTAAAATATTAAAATGTCTAATTGGTTATCAGTATTGGCCACAAGAGGTAATTATCTATTATCGGTATCAGCTGAAAAAAAAACATGTTGTGCATCCCTACCTCTGTAGCCTGCTCCTCATCCCTTTTGCAGGCTAAAGGTTTCAGGCTACATTAGCTGCTACTAACACACCCCAATCTCCGACAAATTGTCAGCAACCAAGTTGCATTGTGGTTAGAGTAGGCACCAGGTTGTTACAAAGAAGAGGAATGCATGGAATGAAAAAGACTTCTCTGACTTTTAATTATAATTATGAGATGCTGTCATAATTCCAAGAAAAGATTTATAAACATATGTTCTTTCTCTCTACTGTGCAGATTTCTCCGGCACACCTGTTGATGGCAACTCAAAGAAGTTGGATGTAAACAAAGAAAACAAATATCCAGGTTCTCCAGCAAACCTTGACGCACAGAACTTGGTGGACAAGGTATCTGACCTCCCTTCAAGTCTCTCTGACACAGAACTTGAGGAAGGGGAAATTTTAAGCGAAAGTGATGAGACTGCTGCGAATTCTCCCGCTCCCTCAAACAAGAGGGTAAAATTGGCACGACCAGTCAGAAATAAACCAAGTCCTCGGACTGTGTTAAATAGGACTTCTAAAGAAAGGTGTGTTGCACCAAAAGAAACTAATGAAGCAACTGATGTATCGACACGAAGTCCAAAGAGTCGATTTAAAACTGTTTGTCCGGCAGCATCCAAATCTTATTTTTCCACCATAGAGGAAGTAATGGAGACATTCAAGTTGGTTCGTGCTGAGATCCGGAAAAAGTACATGAAGCTTCATAAAACCTTTCCCAAGAAGAGCTTCTATGGTGTGATGGACAATTTCCGGGAGTCTTTTTTAGAATTTGTGGATGGTGCTAATTTTGGTCAAATATCCACTCAGCAAGGGGAGCTGAAATCCAAGTTGAAGAAATTGATTGCATCTGTGTTTAGCAAAGTATCAAACAATGGTATTGTGAAACGCATCTTTGAACAGCAAGCAGTCGATCTGAAGCAAAAGTTGTGGGACTTTGTTGATGTCCAAGTTGACTACTTGTTTAGGGACATTTACACAACAATAAAAAGCCTTTGCAAACCAGTAAGAACTCAGGCTGAGGACAATATGTCCAGTAGAAAAGAAAAAGTATCTAGACAGCTTCCTGTAACGAAACTGCAATGTCAACAAAAGGAAGCACAATCGTCTCCGACCAACCCAAAGCGAATCAAACATTGTGCCGTGGCACCTTACAAAACAGGCCTTGGAAGAGGCAAAGATATTAGAATCACTCATGTGGAAAAAGACAGGAATGTCGACATGCATCCAATAGATTGCCCAAATACACAAACTGTAGTCGGCTTCCATCCTCCTAAAAACTTCCCTTCAACTCCAGAGAAAAATAACATATCGTCTTTGGTTGTCTCTCAAAATGGCTCTTTGCTTGACAAAACTGACTTTGAGCTACTCACAGAACAACAAGCCTCCAGTTTAACATTCAACCTGGTGAGAGACACTCAAATGGGAGAAATCTTCAAGTGTCTCCTACAAGGATCTGACTTACTAGAAACCAGTGGTATCACTGGTGACAACACAACTTGGTCCCTTGGTACACCAAGGAAGGATGGAGAGAGATTCATCAGCATCACCACTCCAACCAAATTTGACTCTCCATCTAAACTGCTTTCCCCATCAAAATTTGATACCCCCTCCAAACTTATCGCAACATGGTCTAGCATTTCACCTCGCAAGATGTCATCTCCGCAATCAAAAAATCAGATCTCACTGAATCCGGCTTTATTTGATGAAAGTTGCTTGTTAGAAGTGCCATCACAGAATCAAGCAATACTGCAGTCCAATTTGGCTTCACAGAGGTCGTATTCCATTCTAGCTGAAGATCTGGCAGTCTCCCTCACCATTCCATCACCTCTCAAGTCAGACAGCCATCTCAGCTTCCTACAGCCATCAAGTATGCGCACCATGTCCACTCCAGACAGCGTCATCAGCGCTCACATAAGTGAGGATGCTCTGCTGGACGGGGAAGATGCTACAGAACAGGACATTCACCTGGCCCTTGATACTGACAATTCCAGCTGTGGCTCTAGCAGTAGTGTGGCCTCAGAAACACTCGCCACACCTTTCGTGTTCAAGCCTGACCTGCCAATTCAGGCACTAGTGATGGAGAAGTCCAATGATCATTTCATCGTGAAGATTTGTCAGGCAACCACAGGCGCAGACACCACGCTCACTGCTGATGACGGCTTAAGTCAAACACTAACAGAAGAAGATGAGCAACATGGAGAAGACAGCGTGACAACTCAAGAAAGTCAAGTTTTATCTGACAAATCACAGAATGGTACTCCTTCAAATGCTGCACCATCAGAGAACAAGCTGTCTAACCTTCCTAAAAGCTCTGGGATAAAGGGTCAGACTGCCACCGCAGATATCAATCTCACTCAAGGTGAGAGCTCAACACTGACAAAAGATCCACCCCACAGAAAGGAAGATAAGTCAACTCGACAAAATACGTCAAAAGTTTGTATGTCTGAGGTTTCACAGAAACTGTCTGAGTCTCTGAGAAATCTTCCTGAAACTGCTCCTTCAGACAGCGGTTTGCACAAGGATGTTCATAGCTCTAATAAATTCTTTGGGCAGATTAGCCAGGCAACCAGCAGAGAAAATATCACAGTCCCTTCTGATGAGAGCACTAGTCAAACATGCCACAAAGAAGAAGACCTGACAACTCAGCAAAGTCCCTCAAAATCTCTTTTTTCTGAGTCAGATAACAGTCCACATCACCTTCCTGAAAGCTATGAAAAAAATCAAGGGAGCCAAGTGTTGGCGTCATCAGACTCAGAGAGAGGTTTCACCAATTCACCAAAGGAGGACGTAAGCAGCATACCAGAGAATACCCGAAGGAATTGTGGCAAAGGTAGTAAAAGGAAGAAGCACCTAGAGAAATCAAAGGCCAAGCGGCCCAGAAAGGAGGAAGAGGAGAGTACAGAAGAAATGGTGTCTAACTGCGAGAACGACGATGGTGAATGCAAATCCTCTCCCACATCTCTGTCCTCCAACAGTCTCTATGCCAAGAATGTCATCAAGAAGAAAGGCGAGGTGGTGATGTCATGGACCAGGTCAGTAGGTAGTTCTGGATTTTATCACTCACCCCATTTGTTTGCTAATTATACTAATCATACTTGTTTTCTGCATTAAACCATTTAATACTGAATCACTGATATATAGTGATGTGTAGGTCATACATTTATTGAAGTACTTGATTTTAAGTACTATTCTGAAGTACTTAACTGGACATTTTACTTTATGCCTACATTTCAGAGGGAAATGTACTTTTTAATTCACTGCCTTTATTTGAGTCTCAATACTAAGACAGAAACACTGATGGGAACATCCTGCATATTCTATACATATTTTGTACATTTAGGATAGGATATTTTTGGGTGAAGAGGTAGACACGAGATCGGGAGAGAAAGAGGGCTATAACATGCAACAGTAGTCAAATCGACCACTGTTGCAATTGTGCCATGTGCTGTAATCATTCAGCTACTAAGACGCTCCAATCTTTACCTCAATAATACTAAGTACTTTTACTGAAGTAAGATTTTTCTTCATTTCCCGCTACTGGGTGTTAATGCTTGAGGGACATTTTTTTAATGCCAGCTTGGTTCCTATCCTCCCAGCAACGTGTAAACTCAGACTACCAAATTGTCGCTACCGTTTATCTCTTACAGCTAACTTCTACAGGAATGTTTATTAACTTTTTGCAGTGAAGCTTCTTTATTGGAAAAACCTGCAAAGGCACTTTTATCTTTCACATTTGTATAAGAGGCACTGTAAGAAGCATCTGTCGCTGCATGTGGACATGGTGATGTAGTGGCAGTGACCGTTTGACTCTCACATAAAAAACAATGTCCCTAAAAATGATTACTGCTCTTCACCTGTATTCTGCTTCTTCCAGAGATGAAGATCGAGCTATTCTGATCGACCTGAAGACCAAAGGTGCTTCACGCGAGACTTTCTCTGCCTTGTCAGAGAAACTTAATAAGCCATCAGGGCAGGTAGGTTCATCTCTTTTCATTTTTGTTGTAGTTATGTGATATGCCTGTACAGGCTGTAATGAAGGAGCATGTAATAACCATTAAGTATTTTCTTTTTCTCAGATTGCTCACAGATTTTACCAGCTCATGAAGCTATATAAGAAGCAGGAGAAGATGGACACATGATCACTCTGGCTGTGTGTAGTTTATTTGCGATAGTTCTTGTATTACAACATTTCCACACATACTGTGGCACCAACGCAGGTATGTAGGCTGCTATTGACGTGAGATGGTGCACGAAGATGCTTGTAAATGCAGGCATTACAAGTCTCTGTGGGTCACAGGATCGATCCCCACACAGGCTACTCTTTGCATCGCGATCTGGAACAGTCTAGCCAAGCTTTATTTTTCAAAGGAAGGTCAGAAATCCAGTCACTGTCCAGGAAGGTATTTTGTTCTGGATATTAAACTGTACCTCATTATATTCTTCAAAAAGAATTCAACAATAATGACTCAGCACATATGACGAGATAGACTGATATGAACGATGAAACAGCTGCTAAATAAAAATACAGTTAATATCAGTGTTAATGCTTTTGATGCACTTTTAGGTTTTTACAAATCCACACTGCAGTCACTATTCAGTGCTGGATATTTTCTGATGTTTGGACCTCACAGAAACCTAAGACTCCTCAGTGCAGCATCTGTACATACTTTCCTTGGTTTGCCTTTCCAGATGTGATATATATATATATAAAAAGTCTCATCAACTCCTCAAGCTCATCATACATCTAGTCCTAAACTTTTGTTTTTCTCAAAACAGTGGGGGAAAAAAACTGCCTTCGGACTTGGATAATTCCAGGTGCCAGTGCAAGTATGCTCACATTCTTCTAAATGAGTGACGTTTTTAGTTCCTAAAATCGGAGGGTGCCCACTGGAAACAGCTTGAAGCATGACCCATTGGTAGATCTTGAGCTGAAGGACTGATGGATTGCACCATTTTATTAAAAATTTGTATGTAATATTTTCAATCTTGTTTTAATGGATATATTGGGAAGGATGATTGATTGAAGGTTGTTATAATGTTTATATGTCCACTTCATGTACAGGACAGTACATTTATCTATGTTAATACAAATGAAACCTTTTATCTGTGGGCCAAAATTGGCTTTTTGTTTGACTGACCCTTAGAAATTCTGGCAATTCAGCATGGGATGCAATATTGTAAATTTTGTGTGGAATTCTTTACTGAAAATAAAGTTTTATTTATCTAGGCAGGTGTCTGTATTTCTTGTTTTATAAGAATATTTTTTAAAAATATATATATAGAAGTATTACACATATATAGTGTCTGCATATATAGAGTAAATATAGATGTACAGTGAGCACTATAATTCATTGGACAGTGACACATTTTTTGTAATTTTGCCTCTGTACACCGCCACAATGGATTTGAAATGAAACAAT
>JBBPCS010004456.1:0-11311 GCA_037974645.1 Hollardia meadi | reverse complement strand
GACCTACTCTACATGTTAAGTGTCATGAGATAACTTTGTTGTGAATTGGCACTATATAAATAAAATTTGATTTGATGCCATCGGCCTAATCAATGATGACACAATCTTGGTGACGACCTCAACATCAGCAAAACAAAGGAGTGGATTGTGGACTACAAGAAATGACAAGGTGTAGGACACACCCCCATCACCATGAATTGGAACTACGGTGGAGAGCTAACAGCTTCAGGTTCCTCGGGGTTCAGACCAGCTTGGACCTGACATGGACCCACCACACTGACACCATCACAAAGAGAGTGAGACAACAGCTCTTCTTCCTCCACAGGCTGAGGAGGCCCAACATAGACTCTATGACACTCTGCAACTTCCACAGGCGCGTCAATGAGAGTATCCTGGTGAGGCCTCGAATGTTATGAGAGTTATGAAAACTGCTCAGCACATTCATTACATCACCAGGATTAAACTGCCATTCATGGAGGACCTCTTAACCCTGCATGCAGGAAGTAGATCAACAGGATCATTGAAGACCCAAGCCACAAACGGTTCTGCGTGCTGCATCACCAGGCTCGGGGACCGCTTCATCGGGTTGAACTCTTGGCACTAAGTTACTTTACTCATAGTGTGGGTACACTACCTTATACTACTGCCATACACTGTGCCATACTTATAGAAACATAGGGTGCAGCAAAACAAAAGCTGCTACTTTTGTATTTGAAGGTACTCTGAGAGAGTATTTAAAAAAAGAAACTAATGAAAGAAAAAATTCAACTTTAAACAGCGGGTGCCTACTGACATGAGAAAAATGACCTTCTTTAAACAAAAGTGAAAACATCATTGCAGTAATAACACACACACACACACACACACACACACACACACACACACACACACACACACACACACACACACACACACACAAAAGCATAAATTTTACCATGTCACCTGACCATGTATGAGAAACAGCCAGAAGCAGCAGGGGACAATTAACCAGTAGCAGGTTAACAAGGTCATAAGCCATGTGGAGGCTATTTAACTGCACACACAAGAGAGAGAGAGAGAGAGAGAGAGGGGGGGAAATGTATGACCTTGTTGTGCTGCTGATGGAATCAACGAGGGAATATTTCACTCCTAAACAAAAGCTGCTCAATCCATATTTGGGCATCTTCTACCCAGGCACACAGAGACACACACACACACACACACACGCACGCACACACACACACACACACACCTCTGCACAAGCCAGTCTGGAGTAAAGCGTATTTCCCAATAAACTGATGTCGGCATTGAAAACAGATTAAGCCTGTCCTTGTCTTTGCTCTCGTCCTTGTGTGTTTTCCACAGGGAATCACAAGACACTCCGACCAATGGGGAGAGAGGAAGGCGTTTCCTGCTCTGCGTGTCATCGCTGATAGTGACTTCAGTTGAAGTCAGATGTCCTTTATGCATTCACATGACAGGTGAAATAGAAGACCTTCCTTAAAACGGTTATAATGCAACTATTATAAGTTTAAGTAAAGTTTATTAACACAAATCAAACTGAAAGTGAAATTGAACAGCAATGATAAAAGAAGAGATCCTTTCTCACTGAGGCAGAGATACCAATGTCTCTATAGCCTCAATGGACGAGAATGCAGTGCAACAGCCGGACATGACGTCTTTTGAATAAAGTATGCAACTCTTCCTACGTCTCTGTTGGGATGATGTCACAAGTTGGCATCCTTTGCTCCTCTCTAAGGTTTATCCGGAGTAATTCTAGGAAATCACCACCTAAAGTAAACAAACACCAGCCTGAATTCTACGGAGACCCAGAAGGGACATGTGAAAAATGTGGGGAAATAAAAGACCTTTGCCACGCTCATCATTTTTGTTGTACCCTGAGAAATATTTTTGCTTCCAGTGTGAATCAATCAAAATAAATGCACTTTCTCCAAAAATGTTAGCTGACAATTTAAAAAAAAACCCTCTTCATTACCTCTGTGTATGTACGTAAACAGTGTTATAAAAGGAAATAAACTGTAGCATGGTGAAGCCTGAGAATTAAATGTCATGTTGGCATGAAGCCTAGAGAATACAAAACTAGCCATTTATTTGCAGCATGCTGACATCCCCACAATAACAATGCTAACATGCTCATGTGTACCACTGTACCACGCTGTGTTAGTATGCTAACATTTGCTAATTAGTGCTAAAAAACATACAAGGGAGGCTGAGGGGATTGTCATAAGTGTAGCATGTTTAAATAAAACAAACTGAAAATCAGACTTCATAATGGCAGCAGATAAAAAATCTGAATATCAGTTTAATCTGATGTCATGTATCTGGAGGAACTGCCAAAAAAAGCCTGTATTTACTTCGAATGAAGAGAGGCTTTATTTGCAGGCTTATAGCCTATTAGAGACGGGTCTTTCTGTTCAATTTTCCTTGTTTTATGAGTATATCTCATTATATTTTAGTAAAAACCTTTTCTTCTTTTTCAAACCCAAAACTACAACAACTGAATCATGTCATCATCAATACTCTGCATGCGCACAGTCTCCTTTTAATAGAAATACTCATTTCATTCACTAATTACTTACTGTAGCTTCCATTTTGCCAACTCATCTATTTCACACACACACACACACACACACACACACACACACACACACACACACACACACACACACACACACACACACACAGTAGCTTCACCATACTGTATGTACACTCTAAGAATGCAGCAGGTCTGAGCACCTGGGCAGAAACCCCTTATAGTCCTAAAACATCAGACAACCAGCCCCTGCTAGAAAACAGGCAGAAATATAAAAACAGAATGTCTTACCTGGTGAGGAGGTGTGATGCAATCATACAGGAGATGAACATGGGAAGAAGAGACAGAGAGACAATCTGTTAGCTGCCATGTTAAGCAAAAATACTGAACTAAACAAACATGGATCAGGTCAGTCTGTACACATGTACAACACTGATTACCAAAATGTTGGGACGCTTTGTAAAACTAATGGTCAGCACACAATGTGCACACCCCCACCTGTTATATAAGCCAGTAAATAGACAATGTATCCAGATATGCTGGTAACTCTTCAGAAAAGCAACAATTTGAGCATTGTCACCCTCTGATCAGCACATTCCAGCTACCAAACATTTTAAGTAACTGGTGTGTGCAAGGCTTTGTGAGTTTTCAGGAGAATGCAAAAAAGTGGCACAATGTGTGTCTTTGTTCCCCACTTCCATGGTGACCTTTAAAGGATGGCTCAACATTTTGGATGTGCTTATTTTCTTGCAGAGAATTATATGAGAAGATTGATAACCCACCACTCTCAGACCCTCTAAACTGTCGTTTTGATGCTTTGGTTTTGAATGTATAGAACAAATGAGATGTAATGTGAGTGAGTGAGCTGCAGGGAGAGTTTGTTACTTTCGACAGAGCCAGGCTAGTTGTTTCACTGTTTCCAGTCTTTGTGCTAAGCTAAGATGGCAGGAGATTTATTTTGGCATGGGGAATCTAACCTTAAAAAAGAAAGAAAATAAGCATATTTCCCAAAACATGAAACTACTCCTTTAACCATACTTTTGGTATGGATTCATTACCCCTCCGTGCTTTGGCTCAAAGTATGGCATGCTAAAATGTTTGTTTTTTTTGCTCATACTTTTGTTCTGATACAGGCACCAATTCTACACACTAGGCCCACATTTTTGTTGAAGAAAGAAGAGCTGAATTATGTTTTACTTTTTACATTCTCTGCAACAGCAGTGCTCCAGCCATTTTATTTCCCGCCTACAGATCCTTGAATGAATCTTAGCTAACGGGCTGGAGCCTGCTACATGAGAAACACGTCCAAAGTGAAGAAAATCCTTTGTAAATCTCTGGAGGTGTGCGTCAACTCCTGGCTCGGCGTGCACGTCAGGGAGGATGCTTGGCAGAGAAAAGGTCAGACCGAGCCAAGATCGTCTTATATACTGTAAACTGTCAACCAGGAAAACGCACCACAGAATAAAGCACACACTTCTGCATGTAGCAAGTCTTATACACAGTGTTGGTAAGTGTGTGACACCAATAAACACAATGGCTGAGTAGATTAAGGCAGAGAGACGAATCATGAGGAGAGCACATGCTTCAGACAGCGAGCAGAGCCAGATTTCTCTGGATGGGTCTGTTAGAGCTTCTACTGCTTGCAACAGAAAACACTCCACTCTTATCTTTCTCACTCCTCGTCCAAATATTCCCGTCATGTCATCTTGAACTGCTCCAAAAACTTCGACACTCCTCTTAGAACTACTCCTCTCCAAACACATATTTCCTCCTCTCTTCTTCCACATCTACTCCTCTTCTCCTTTTGAAGAGACTCCCCCTGAGAGAAGTACTCTTCTCCTCTCTTCTGTCCTCTCCTTTTCTCTTGCAGCTTCAAAATCCTTGCCTTCCTCCGATGTACATACTTCTAATTCTCTCCCCTCTCCTCTTCATTACCTTTACACCCTCTTAAAAATACTCCAATTCTTCTACTTCCCACAGAGCTAATATTCTCTTATCTTCCAAATCCTATGGAGTCTAAAGGGGAAAGGAAAACTAGTTTGTGCTCCAGAATTAACATTGTATATGAATCATTTAATAGCCTATGGAAGCATAATTTTACTAAATTAAAAGAGAACATATTTTTATAAGGACAATTCACTGATGTATTAGGCAGTTCCATAAAACACCCATAAAAAATCCTAAGAAAAAAAAAAAAAAAAGAATTACCACCTCTGACTTTAATCTGTTTTTTAATCATCAGTGTACAATGGCAACTATATAAAGCAAGATTTGTTATCTTGACCAAAATTTTATAATCAATCAGTAGTTATTGTCAAAACAATACCTTCCTCTATCTATTCATGATGTTTTTTTTAACCTTAATTATTTTGTGATGCATTTTTTTGTATGTCTTCATTTTTCCGAGGTTCTCTGGTATTAAACAAACAATGGTTCTGCCCCCTCATCCATTTGAAGTGAGATGTTATTATCAGTGTGATTCAGGTTATTTTAAAGCTTCCCCTGAGAAACTCCGGGGGACATTAACAGCTTAACAGTTTGCCTGATGAGTACACAGATCCTCTTGTGTGAAACTGGCAGAGTGCTCCTGTAGTGAAAGGGTAGTCGAAAAAACATAATATCCAGAAGGCCCATGAATCTCTATCCAAATCAAAAGAGAATTAAAAAGTACCTGGACCAAACTAGACATAGCACTGAGCCACATAGTGGCAGCACGCATAATTAACACCAATTGAAATGCATGTATTACCAGTTTGTGTATGGTTTTGCTCCTGACACCTGATGGGGTCTGTAACTTCTCCACCCACTTCTTCCAAATACTTCCACAAACTCGTCACTATCTTGTTAACTTCCAAAAGTGTCAGACTGTTCCTTTAACAGAGACTCTTCTCCTCTCCTTTCTGAACTTCTCCCCAGCTCTTAGAAAAAATATCTTCTCCTCACCGCTGTGCTCTTCCTCCTCTTCATCACTGTTGTGCCGCTGCCCACTCACAGATTTACCATCTTACATAAAGTCATTAGTGCAGGTGGTTCATTTAGACTGTGCGAAACAATGTTTAGATTTTCTCTCCGCTTCTCCTCATTCCACTGTTTGGCTGCCTACTCGCCCTCTTATGTAAACTCATCAGCAAAGGGGGTCCCTTTTTCACAATATTTGGACACCCACGCATGAGTCCAGCCTGAGAGGAATATGGAGTGCGAGCGGTGGAACATAAAAGGAGCAGGGAGGGGGAGGTGGAGGATGGATGCAGAGGGACAGATTACAATGGAGAGACATGCGATCCACTGAGAGAGATGAGGACCCGGTGATAGAGGAAGAGAGGGCGTTGACACTAAGCTGACAGAGGAGAACATTATCATTCTGATGCACAGGCAGATTCCTACCACTGAGCTGGAGCTCCTACCACTTTATGTATTCCTCTTATTGTTCCTCCTTCTGTGATTAGAGATGTTCCGCTTCCCACATCACTTTGTCATCCTGGAGCATTATGTCATGTAACAATGTGCCCCTATTGATATCTGTGGTTTTATGCTTAAACATGCTTGAGAAATTTTAGAAAAATGAACTGCTGTAAAAATGCTTCAATCTGAAAATGCCTGGTTTTGACATGAAAAAATCCTGTGTAATTTTATTGGTTGGAAAAATGTCAGAGGGCTAGCTCATTAGAAAGATCATAAGGTATGATCTTATTGTTTAATCATTCTACAAATGTCTGACAAACTATGACAGATAAGTTGTTGAAGTTTTACAGATGTCGACATACTTTGTACAAAGTACACATCTTTAGAGGGTAGACCGGGCAGCAGCTGTTGGAACATGTCTTCAGGGGCCGATTCCCATTCACCTGCAAGAGCATTAGTGATTTATGCAGCAATTCTCTATTGTCCTAATGTGGAGACTCGTGCACTGGGCGGTGCACTCGGACTTAAGCTTTGGAACACAAAGCAATAAATCTTGTGTTTAGGTAAGAGCCTGGAATTGGGTTGGCCTGTTGGGTTTTGTGCCTTTCAGTGTCATACCACAGAACAAGAAAGAAAAGTTTGAAAGTAATCACTTGAGGCACAGACTTTGACGATGCCACACAGCCCTGGACCATACAGACCCCACAGTGCATGAACACAAACTGTCTATGAGCATAACAAAATGACATCACAGATCAAGTGGATGAACGTGTGGCTGTCGTGACAAGATGAAGATGAGAAGACGAGAGGCTGGCAAAACAGGGAATAGAGCAGATACATTCATTGCCATGTTTACCAGTTTGTACCCGTTTACCAATTTATACCTTTACCAAGGTTATAGGTAAGGTGTCAACTTTGTATCTAACGCTGTGTCTTAGCTGCATCCGACGCGAGCAAGCGTCAGCAAAAACAAAATCAAAAATAAAATCAGCTTTACTTCATAGTTTCCTGTTGGAGTGTCCTAACTGGCCACGAGCAACGCAGCTGACGCCCTGTTTCTTTATATTCCTGTTGATTGTGTTGAAAGCCCTGCTGGACGAGCGTTGGACTCATGAGCTTGAAATGAGTAATTATCTTTTTAATACCATCTCATTTTACTACAAAAACCTAAATAAGGTGGCAGCTGGCTGGAGGAAACATTTCTGGTAATAAAACACACTATCGCTAATCTTGGTTGCTCTTTGCTATATTCTATGTCATTGCTAGTAAAGAAACATCTAAATATCACAATATAAAACATGTGCTTTTTGGTTTAAAAAGTACAAACTGAGGAAGGACAAAATCGTCCACCTTTTATTTTCGGTGGTTATGTCTCCAGTCTGATGTCAAGCACCAAACAAAACATATTTAGTGGCTTCAGTATGGACAGCCAATGCGACGCGATTTCAGACACTCTGACACGGTGTAAGGAAGCCACTTAGAACCTGATTGACAGCGGCTTCTCAATTAGTAATATGAAGGATCTACATTAAAGTAAAATAACAGCAGGATCCACACTCTCTCACACCTGGATTAAGTCCAAACTAAAATCACGATTTGTTTTATTTTATTGTCAAAAATAATGTCAAAGTGATTTGGCTGCATTCCACTTCAGCAGGTTCTGGTATTGTGCACTCACTGGGACATTGAATGGAACAGAGCCATCGTGTTTGAAATGTACAATGTGTAAGATGTTGAGTTTCATTCCCAGGTCGTCAAATCCTGAAACTTTGGGTTGGCAGGTTGGGCCGGCCACCAACCCAAAACGACAGTGTTTGACGACCCGGGAAACCAAAGGTGTCAGAATTTGATGACCTGGGAATGAGACTCAGCTATTTCACAAATTTTGACCAACCAAAAAAAAAACCCCCCAACCCAAACTCATGAAAAATATAAAATAAACATAAGCCTTTTGTGGTTGCTGTCTTTTTGTACTGTTATTTACAGTAGTAGATATGTATGCTATAAAAACACGGAATCTTTGTACATCAAAATATAAAGTCAGATGCTTTAGTGCAGTGATTCATGGTGATGTAATGTCACTTTTCTATTGGCAAAAGTGTTTGCTAACCAAAAGGACAGGGACACTTCAATGGAGTGTGTATAATTATGTATGTTCAATGGTTGTTGAAATAACACAGGCACACACACTGCTGCTCATCCTCATATGTTTGTTTTTTATGTATGTATGTGTGTGTTTGCATCAGCAAAGTGAATACAAACAATAGGCCAGCACTGCTGCATTCAGATTTCCTGCCAGGCGTGGGCATGAACTGCAGATCATCTTTTCAGAAACGCAGCACCTTCGTTCTTTCTCTACTAGATGCGTTACAACAGCTTTACCAGGCTTATTCCCACCATACATCATTGCACATGTAGCCTGACACACAGCACATGCATTTTAGTCCTGTTGGTGCACATACAAGGCTCTCTGTGAAGGTGGGAGGCATACAGAACACACTATATACTCAGAATGCCAAATAGTTTCGTATGATTTAAAAAAAAAAAAAGTTTGGAAATATAATATTAGTTATCATCACTTTGCTGTTCCCTCTACGACGTTAGAGGTCTTTCCCCCCACCCGAAAATTTGTGGACATTTCTCCGGGACGAACAGAAGAAATCAGTTCGACTGATTATGTGAATCTGAATATGTGCATTCAGGAGATAAAACACTTATGATGTCATGTCTTTTTTTATTCTGCACAATAAATAAATTACTTTTTTCTCTATAAAGCAGAGTCTTTGGACCACAATGCACAAATCTGTCCCTAAATAGGATCTTTGTAGCCTGTTACAGCAGAGTTTTGTGCTTATTAATGCAATGTTTATTCAATTTGGGGATGCTAATGAGCACAATGCACGCAAACGTTTGTATTTCACCTGGTTGGAGCGCTGAGCCATGCATGTTTTACCCACATGGACTGCAAAACAGAGCTGTCAGTACGGCTGCACTGGGACCAACTTGTTAAAAGTTAGCCCAAGGGCATGTCGTGTTTTACTGTGAGAAAAAAAAAAGAAATGCGCTGATTTCTTTTCATAAAGCTGATTTTCATGAGGTTATTTCCTCATCAAGCAGGAACAACTGGAGAGGGAGGGCTAACATGTGACAAGGGTCCCATGATGATGTAGTTTTGTGGTAACAGAGCCAGAAGGAAGTGCTAATTTAATTCCTTTTTAGCAGAATTCTCTTCTGATCTTAGAGGTAGCTTATCTGTTCAAGATTTTTTCAGACATATCTCTTCAAACAACATTAAGAAAAAGAGTCAGCACCTCCAGTTTTGAGGCTGTGGTTGTCTCCCGGAAAAGGGCAGATTGCTAGTAAATGGAGGCTACTTAGTCACATTCCACCCCTCCCTGTGCTAAATGCACCGTGAGATAAAAATAAAGTGTTAGAAAACATTTCAATTCATTTTCTTTCTTGGAAAAAAGTTATTTCTGTCAAGTTGCCAAGGTTAACAACTCAAATGATTACGCTTCATTTTAACCCAACGGACCTTTTGCTAAACCCTTGTCCCCTAGTTACTGTTGCTACCATGCCTGGCAAGCTTTCTATTCTTCCATAGAGAAATTTTTTGGCACCCCCAAAAGAGATTTTTGTGTTCCTGATGTGTTCAAGAACAATTTATCAAACAACTGTTGAACTAGCAGAAAATAAAACCTATATTTTGCAGTTTACAATGATAACAGTGGCAGATTTACCATCAAAATGTATGATTTTTGAAACAATGGTTCCTTGACTTCAGGTAGAAGTAGATAAAAGCAGTGTGTTATTTCTTAGGGCTGTCGTTTCCCACTGACTCATTAAACTCACACTGACTGATTAAAGCGAGAAGCCAGCAAAAGCACCTTGAATAAACACTTGGCTACATACGTCATATCATCACGCTAAAGACGGAGGCTAAACCCAACAGGTCACAGGAGGAAACTCAGCATCCTCACATGACACGAAGGTATGGATACAGAATTGTATAGCAGGATAGCTACCTAGCCTTAGTATTCTGGTGAGCTAGTTAGCATACTAATGTTTGCAGCTCATAGCAGATAAACACACTGATGATTCTAGTCCTTAGAACTGTGTCATATTTTTGGTTGTGTAAAGGTTAACATGCTTTAAAGCTATACAGTGTCTCTTATAGCCCCCATATGGTTTGCTAAGCTGTATACTATAAATAAGGAATCAAGGCCAGAGAGGGGGTAGGTGTATTTTTTCCATGATTATAAAATGATTATATTATGCTCAACAGAAAATGTTTTTAAGCTATGGCAAGAATAGAAATAAGGTACAGTATTCCGACTATCTCATCACAAAACAATTTTCTTGTTTCCTGGAGATAACAGGCTTGTTTCATCCAGATAATGAAGCAACGTCCTCGAGATCAGGCAACGGTGCACTTTCTGAGGGCTCAGCTTTGCCCTGGTTCCCTCTGGCCTTCTGTACATCAAAAACATGTTTTCTTTCAGTGAACAAATATGTTTCAGCATGTGGTAGAGAACATGCAGGTGCTTGCACTTTGTCACTGAGAGTGTCCCTGTTAAAAGATAATATGTGGTGACAGAAATAATTTATTCCCAGAGGTGGGCGAAGAGCAGAGAAGCCCTCGCTGCATTGTAAATCAGCCTGGGAGTGTCTGAACACAGTTAATCTGTGCAGAGATGAGGTATGACAGGATATGAAACCCTCTGTCTCATATTATGAATGGATTAGTGTGTCTTAAATGTGCAACAGTGAATATTATAGCAAGTAACATGATGGGCATCGCTGTACTGGAGGGCTGAGCTCTCTGTGTCTTCCACAGTGTGGAATTACCAGCTCTGCGTTCGAAATGATGACTTTACCTCATCTGAATGACCTCATCATTCTTTCCGTTAGGAAGCCACACTGTGGTGTATGTTGTGTGTGTGTGCGCGTCTGTGTGTGTAATGTGTGCACTGGATGTTTGTTACAAGTAGCAAACTTATTACATCTAGTCAAACAAGCTTGACTGGATGATTGTATATGCAAGTGTGTGAATGCATGCGAGTGGTGTTATTTGATGTGTGTGTGTGCGCGCGCGTGTGTGTGTGTGTGTGTGCGTGTGCTCTGCTGGCACTTGTATGCTAATCAACCTGATAGCGGCACCATACGTATTTTAACAGCATACTTCTCTGTGTTGCCCGTTTAGACTGCAGGGACACCAGACACCATTATCACAGAGCAAGCTGCATTTTGATTGGCTGACAGCACTCCAGTATAGGGCTGGGCGGTGTATCGACTTTTTAAATTATATCGATATATTTTCAAACAAGGTATAGAATTAAGCAATACTGCTTATATCGATATAAAGCCGTGCTCGTG
>JBBPCS010004455.1:0-11311 GCA_037974645.1 Hollardia meadi | reverse complement strand
CAGACAGTGAACTCACCACAGACGCTGGACTGTCCCGCTGTTATTACAGACAGTGAACTCACCACAGACACTGGACTTTTCCTCTGTTATTACAGACAGTGAACTCACCTCAGACGCTGGACTGTCCTACTGTTATTACAGACAGTGAACTCACCACAGACGCTGGACTGGCCTGCTGTTTTTACAGACAGTGAACTCACCTCAGACGCTGGACTGTCCTACTGTTATTACAGACAGTTAACTCACCTCCTCTGTTGAGCCTTGTCCTTTAGGCTGCGATGATCTTTGGGTTTATGGGAAACGATTGACGGCAGCTGAAAATGTCTGTCTGTCTATCTGCCTGCCTGTCTGTCTCTCTGCCTGTCTGTCTGTCTCTCTGCCTGCCTGTCTGTCTCTCTGCCTGCCTGTCTGTCTCTCTGCCTGTCTGTCTCTCAGGCCGTCCCTCTGAACAACAGCTCATCAGTGGTAGGTTGACTGAGTTGTCAATCAAACATTAACGGCCTCTTACATCATGCAGGTGTTAATGACATCACCTCCTACTCACATGATTGGTTAATCAGTTAGTCTCTGTGTGTTTGATGTTGCTCACCTGTGCACTCCAGGAGGGCGGGGTCATTACAAACCAAGCTCCCCCTCATCCAATCAGAGAGAAGATCTATGCCATGGGGCGGAGCTACGACACCGCCTCTGGCAGGGTTGTCACCATGAGGGATGACAGCTCTGATGTTACCATGGCAACAGGGAGTATTGAGACAGTGAGGCAGGTCAGACTCATCCCGCTGTCCACAACTAATGATGTCATCACAGGGGGGCCGTTAATCACAATTTGTGAGGTGAAGACGCCAACCTCACCATTGGAGCTGCCACATGGTGTCTGTGATGTCATCAGTAGAGATGACACCAGAGGAGGTGGAGTCAGAAGGCAAGACCTCCCACCTTTGACCCCACTCCTCCCTCCTAAATCCCCTCCGGACAAGCTGAACCTGAGCCCCACCCCCTCGCCAGGTCACCTGACAGGCAGGACGTCACCCTCCACGGCCAGAGTGGTATGCTGATTGGCTGATTGGCTGGTTGGCATGAAAACACAGCAACACATTAACCCTGACAGCTCTGAGACAGGAAGTGGCTGAACGATTGCTCACTGAGGCGTTCAAACTAAACACTTCAGCTCCAAAAACCTGATCAGCTGTGACTCGTTGGTCATGTGACGCCTTCAGAGTTTCAGTTTGGAGGAAATTAAATAGTTTCTGGTGTTTTTCTGTCATCAGTGAATCATCAGAACCAGAATCTGTAGAAAAACACGTTTCATTGTTTCTACATTTTTCTATGAATCAGTGTTTTTCCTCCTGCAGTGAGTGTAGTGTCCAGCAGGAGGCAGTGTTTCTCCTCCTGCAGTGAGTGCAGTGTCCAGCAGTGTGGAGCTGCAGTGTTCAATTTGAACTCCCCTCAGCTTCTCCCTTCACTTCCTCCCAGATGCCATTTTGTTTCTTTTCCTCCTCTGATCAAAATGGTGCAAAGGGAGCAGCATCAAAGTTTCTTTGTGTTTTCTCCTGTTTGTTGTTCATTTCCTGTGTGTTCATCACTGGTTTCTGATTGGCTGCTGGGCAGTGGGGAGGGAGGCAGCTTATTTCTGTTTTACTGCTCTTCTCTTCCTGTCAGTGGACTCTTGTTTTACAACTAGACTCGTGGACTGTGACTTAGACATAGAAGTCATGGAGATAATAGTTCAACTAAAATCTGCTAATATAGATCATCACAACATAACAAGCACATGATTATAATTATTATAAATAATTTAGAGTATCCATCCAGTCACAGTCCAGATGAGTTGTATAATCCGTCCCACTTGTTCCTGGTCTAACCAGGTTTTCTCCTGATGCCTCCTGATCAGACGCCTGAACCACCACAAGCTTCTTTCGGTTTAGGGTTAGTCACATCAGGGAAGCACTTAACACCGCTACCTGAACTGGACCTTTACCAAAACCTTTAAAAGACCCAAAGCAGAAAGAGAGGAAAAGACAGAAAAACAGAACAACATTGTCATTCCTGAAGTTGCAGGAGTATCAGAAAAACTCAACAAACACTGCATCCTTCAAACCCAGTAACACACTGAGGCAGAAACTTGTCCACCCTCAGGACAAAACACCCAGGAAAAACAGAGCTATGTAGTATATGCTGTTCAATGCAGCCAGGAGTGCACAGACCTGTACATTGAAGAAACAGAACAAGCGCTCCACAAACACACGGCACAACACAGGAGAGCCAGCTCCTCCGGTCAAGACTCAGCAGTCCACCTACATCTGAAGGACAAGGGACACTCTTTTGAGGATAGCAATGTACACATCTTGGCCAGAGAAGACAGATGGTTTGAAAGAGGAGTAAAAGAAGCCATCTATGTCAAACTGGAACGACCATCGTTAAACAGAGGAGGGGGGTCTACGACACCAACTATCCACCACTTACAGCAGTCCTGAGTTCCCTCCCCAAACAACTTAACACCCATCCACACCTGACTCAGCTGACCCCTAACGAGCCACATCATGGCCAAGTGGGTCTACGACCAACATGTGACTTTAACGACTCTGAAACCCAGAACTCACATGACCTTAACTACTCTGATGGGGCCACACCCCCACAGGGTTAAAAGCATGCACTTCCCACCAGTCAGTTAACAACACCTGTTGTAATAGAAAATTACAAAACCCCCAGTAACTCCTTTTCAACCAACCAATCCATCCTCAAGGAAATCCAAAAACTCAAGCCACAAGCCCAACTTCAAAAACTGGTTCACATTAGAAATGGCAACATACTCATCTTCCCCAAGGACATCCCCTCCCTCAACACTCTACTCTCACCATGGCCCGAGGGAGCATTCAATGGAGCACAGTTCACCTGCAGACTGGCCCGCAAACACACCTCTACGCCCCCATCTGAAACCTCCACAAAACTGCTGGTCATCAAAGGCATTCATACAAGCATCACCAGTAAAAGAAGAACTGAGAAAACAAAATATCAACATCTCCAGAATACACAGAATTATAAGCAAATCCACCCAACAACCAACCACCTTCATCAAGATCCATCTCATCAACCCAGACCAAGCTGCCGGCCTTCTCCACAAAGGTTTCTATATGGACCTTTTCCAGTACAGAGTGGGGAAGGCATGGCCCCCACCCACCATCAAACAATGCTATAAATGCCAACAGTTCAACCACATTTCCATCAACTGCACCAACCCAGTCTATGCCTGAGATGTGGAGAAAACCACCACCACAAAACCTGCACAAAGGAAAAGCATGAAGCCAAGTGTGCCAACTGTGCAGGTGAACACTCCGCTGCCTCCAAAACCTGTCCAGTCTATCTCTCACACATGACCCCATCAACCAAAAAGCCACCATCCTCCAGACCCTCATCCAGAAAGCCCACCATCACCAACCCCCCCAGCCAGCACCCAAATGATGGCACCCACCTCACTCATCTGCGGGATGACCTCAAAAAACTCGCCATGGATGACAAAAAAATAGAAGAGGTTCTCCAAAGCATCAGGAAACACACACACCTCAGTGTATGAAACCAACCCCCCGCCACCCGACTCTCATCAAGAACAATCTGTCTCTGTCTATTTTTTCTAACATCCTTCATAATGGCTCTCACCACCTTCCTACACATAAATATCAGAGGAATAAGGGGAAGCAAAGAGGAACTAATTCAACTGCTCAACGACAAGAACATCTCTGTGGCTTCTATAAATTAAACATTGCTATCAAACAAATCACGAATACGGATCCCCGGCTACAACATCATCAGAAAAGAACGGCAGACAGGACATGGAGGAGGAGTAGCAATCCTCTTATATATATAAAATATCGAATAAAGTGAAATGGAAATGAAATTGGTCTCTCATCAGAGGAACTAAAAGGAAACGAATATGTTGCAATAAAAATGAAAATCCATACACATCACCCCATTACAGTCACCAGCGTCTACTGTCCCCCTGGAACAAAACCTTCAGCAGCCCTGTTTCAAGCCATTTCCAACCCCAGTCATTCCCTCATAATGGGAGATCTCAATGCAAAGCACATAGACTTCCACTGTAAGAAAACCAATCCAAGCGCCATAGCACTCCAACAGATTCTAAACAACACAAATCTGTCAGTCATCAACACAAACAAACCCACCTATATATCCCCCCAAACAGGCAACACCGACATTCTGGACTTGATTCTATGCTCCCCTGATCTGGCTTCAAAACTCCATAAGTTCTCCACCACAAACCACCTCAGCAGCGACCACTTACCTGTTCTCACCACATTGTCTTTTCATCTACAAGCAACCCCAAGGAAGAAATACAACTACAGAGCAGCAGAATGGGAAATATGCAGAACAAACATAGAAGAAAAACTAAAGAACATCACTCTCATCACCACCCCCCAAGGTCTGGACCAACAAGCAACGCTGTCAAGCCAACTTCTCACCCGAGCCAGAGAGAAAACACCAAACCAAACCAACCATACCCCAAAACCCTGCTAAAACACAGACACAGATACCCCCCCCCACCTCCTCCAACTCATCAGACATAAAAGGAAGCTGCGAAGAGAATTCATCAGGTTCAGATTACCCCACACCAAAACAGAAATAAACAGACTCCAGAGCACTATCAAAACACAACTTACTCTTCACAAACAGAAGACCTGGAACACATTCTACAGAAAACTCAATCAGGACACCAATCCACGAACCTTCTGGCAAAAAATAAAGAACATAAATGGAGATCCAGAAAACAATAACACACCACCACTCAAATCCTCGGGCACAATCATCAATGACAACAAAGAAAAAGCCACACTCTTCCGTAATCACCTTGAAAACGTCCATTCATGCCCAAACGACCCATTCTTCGACAATACATGAAAAGACCTGGTTGACAAAGAAATGGATAAACATGACACACAAGAGACAAACATAGCCACTCCCACTGCAGAGCACTATCCCCTCACAAAGCCAGTCACTACTCATGAAATACAACTGCACCTGAAAAAAATGAAAAACAAAGCACCAGGGGAAGACAATGTTGACACCATACTGATAAAACAAGCACCGGTCACTTACCTCCAGCACCTTGGACAGCTCTTCTCCACCTGACTCATGACCGGTCATTTCCCCTCACCATGGAAGACTGCAGTTGTTACCATGATCCATAAACCAGGAAAAGACCCACACAACCCCACAAGTTACCATCCCATAACCCTTCTTAGCCACATAGGAAAACTGTTTGAAAGAGTACTCGCCACACGCCTCACCACCCACATCGAATCAATGGGCCTCCTTGGAATCCACCAAGGGAGAGCCACCACAGACAACATCCTCCGATTATCAGAAGACATTCACAGAAACCTCAATAAAAAAGAAATAACCCTGGCCATATTCTTCGACATCGAAAAAGCCTTTGACAAGGTATGGCACAACGGACTCAAATACAGACTACTGGACATCAATCTCAAACTCCCAAAACTCACCCAGTCCATTATCTCAAGTTTCCTCAATAACCGACAAATTAAAGTCAAAGTTGCTTCCACCATCTCAACACCATTCACCCCCCAAGCAGGAGTTCCCCAGGGTGCAGTTCTGAGCCCACTTCTCTTTCTTTTATACATCTCTGACATCTACTACCCCCCAGCCACTATAGCCAAAGTCTCACAGTTTGCAGATGACCTCTGCTACTGGTCCAGCTCCAGTATTAGCAGCCAAAAAACTCACCATATGCATCAATGAAATAGAAAACTGGTCAAATATGTGGAGAATCAAACTGAACCCTGCCAAGACACAATCCATCCTCTCCACTAAAAACCCACACCTGCAGTCCAACAACAATGTCAACCTAACACTATACAACCAAAAAATCAACATCAAATCAAAAATCAATCAAGAAGCAACATTCCTCAGTGTCACATTTCAAAGCAACATGACCTGGACAAAACACATCAATAACCTGGAACAAAAAGCCAATAACAGACTCAATCATCTAAAAGCCCTCTGTGGAAAGCATGGCGCATCACCCTCTACAGTCATCAAAGTCTACCTGGCATACATCCGACCACTCTTCGAATACTCTGCACCCGCCTGGATCACCATCTCTAACAACCAGCTACAACGCCTTCAAACTATTCAGAACAAAGCACTAAAACTGGCTCACAGACTCCCATTCTACATCAGCAACCATTACATACACACCATAACAGGCATTCACACGGTAAGACAAAGACATCAAACAATAGCACTGAAATACCTGAAGACAGCAACAAACAATCCTGCCCTTCAGAAAACTATCAAGGAAGCACAACTGACACCCCCCTGTCATTCATCCTACAGCTGGCCAAAGTCACCCAACCCCCCCATAATCGAGTAATAAAATCTACACACATAGAACATTATTATACCATTGGTAATATAATGTCACCCACATGTACACACACACATATTAATATTAATGTAAGTAACTCACATCACACACAAGTTTTGTCTGTTTGTTTGTTTGTCTATTTGTTTGTTCATGTGTGTGTCTGTTAGTGCCTTGGTCCACATATGTCCTCCAACCTCAGTCCTTTGGTTCCTTCCTCCTGCCGCTACCTAAGACCAGATAAGACAAGATCACCTTCTATGGATAGAAAAGGGCAGAAGCCCTGAGCTATCCCTCCAGGCTCATGATCTTCCAGTCCAGTCCAGTCCAGTCAGTTAGAACTGATGAAACCTCTTGGATGAGAGGTGAAACGTCTTCAAGAAACTCAAGCAAGTCCAGTTGCCTTATTTCAGCACTTAGATAGACCACGACCTGGATGACTGAGAATCTTCATCAACATGCTTTAAAGATCAGACAAGACGCTGCCCAGATGGAGAAACTGTGGCCTGACTGTCAAGTAGTCACTAATCCAGGAGACCATGGAGGTGTCGCCTGCAGCTTCTCACCCAGTAGCAGCGGCTGTAAACTGTAGAGGGTCCAGCGATGCTTTCACCTGCAGCTTCAGGTGGGCCAAGACCAGCCTCTCCAGCACCTTCACCACGTGAGATGTGAGGGCAACTGGTTGGTAATTGATGAGGCCAGATGGAGTTGACTTCTCAGGAACAGGAACAAGGCAGGACGTCTAACACAGCACCGGTATTCTCTCCTGGCTCAGGCTCAGGTTGAAGAGAAGTTGCAGAACAGCAGACAGCTGGCTGGCACAGGTCCTCAGAACCCTGAGCTGATACCATCAGGACCTGCAGCCGTCCGTTGGTGGAGTCTCACCTGACCTCACCTGGACAGTAGTCACAGTCAGGACTGCTGTCTGTCCCTCATCTTACACTCATAAATTCACATTAAAAGTAATTTCTGCACCGCCGCTGTTATGGCAACACATGTTGCTAGAATGTTGTTCTATTTACTGTAACAGCCGTGTATGAGAAAATTACTTTGTTACAGACTTGTTACTGTCGTGTCTCCACACTGATGCAAAAATAAATTTTGCCAGTGATTACTTTAACTGCATATTACTCCAATGATGGAATACATTCATGTCATAACCATCTGAAGTATTTAAATATTATTTATTTGTTTTTAAGAGAAGATGATCGAACGAAGTATTGGAATATTAATACTATTTTAATATGAATTGTAGATAAATTGATATATTAATCAAAATATACAAAATATTTTTTAGACTAAGTGATAAATTAGTCATTAGACTAAAGAATAATTATAACTATTATTATTAGTTATAAGTATAACTGATAATAAAAATAATAGCTTGGGAGACCAGGAGCTCTTAGGGACACGTAAGAGCTCCCTAAGAGCCCCCCCACCCACCATGTTAAGGTGATGATTCTTGGAGCTGTAGGGTTATCATTATTATTATTATTAGTAGTAGTAGTAGTAGTAGTAGTGTAGTAGTAAAAATAGTTTTACCATCATTTATTTGAACAAATGCAAAGTTATTTAAGAATTTTAGTGTGTTTTCAAACCTCTAGTTGGTTTGCTTCTGAATAAGTTGCAAACTTCTTTGCCTCTTTTTCAGCTCGTTTTTCACACAAAGAAATTAAAATGAATCAAACAACATCAGTAAAAGTTGGGTGGGATTGTTCTCTCTCTGTCTGGGGAAGAAAAAAAAGGTCCTGAAGAAGCTCCGATCTGCCCAAATATCAAGAAGTTAATCCAAGTTCATTCTCCAGCTAATGTTAGCTGCTAATAACTGTTGATTTCACTCATCCAAGTCCCAGAATGCAACACTCACCTGGCATAACGTTCCTACCAGAATTCATCTGAGTGAACTCAGATCACTTCCTGTAAAGACTCGACGAGTTCGGACGACACCTTCAGCTCAAAATGACTTCAACACGTTTACTTTTACCACAAACCTGTCAAAACCTTCAGAGGACGAATTTACAGACTTTACCTTTAGATCTGCTGCTAGAACACAGAAGAACACAGTAGAACACAATAGAATACAGTAGATAGCAGTAGATAGCAGTAGAAAACAGTAGAACACAGTGGATAGCAGTAGATAGCAGCAGAACACAGTAGATAACAGTAGATAGCAGTAGAACACAACAGAACACAGTAGATAGCAGTAGAACATAGCAGAACACAATAGATAGCAGTAGAACACAGTAGATAGCAGTAGAACACAGTAGATAGCAGTAGAACATAGTAGAACACAGTCGATAGCAGTAGAACGCAGTAGATAGCAGTAGAACATAATAGAACACAGTAGATAGCAGTAGAACACAGAAGAACACAGTAGATAGCAGTAGAACACAGTAGAACATGGTAGATAGCAGCAGAACATAGTAGATAGCAGTAGAACACAACAGAACACAGTAGATAGCAGTAGAACATAGCAGAACACAATAGATAGCAGTAGAACACAGTAGATAGCAGTAGAACATAGTAGAACACAGTCGATAGCAGTAGAACACAGTAGATAGCAGTAGAACATAGTAGAACACAGTAGATAGCAGTAGAACATAATAGAACACAGCAGAACACAGCAGAACACAATAGATAGCAGTAGAACACAGTAGATAGCAGTAGAACATAGTAGAACACAGTCGATGGCAGTAGAACACAGTAGATAGCAGTAGAACATAATAGAACACAGCAGAACACAGTAGATAACAGTAGATAGCAGTAGAACACAGCAGAACACAATAGATAGCAGTAGAACACAGTAGATAGCAGTAGAACATAATAGAACACAGCAGAACACAGTAGATAACAGTAGATAGCAGTAGAACACAGCAGAACACAATAGATAGCAGTAGAACACAGTAGATAGCAGTAGAACATACAGTAGATAGCAGTAGAACACAGCAGAACACAGTAGATAGCAGTAGAACACAGTAAAACATAGTAGATAGCAGAACACCCTATCAGACCACTCCCCTTTGACCACACCCTGTGCATGGCTGCAGCCTGGCTGTCAGTTTCTACTGAGAATCAAAAAATGTTCTGTGTGTGGCAGCGACTCAAAAGAGTTCAAAGTTTCTGTCTCTTGCTTACGCCTGTTTTTCTACCCTGTGTGTGTGTGTGTGTGTGTGTGTGTGTGTGCAGCCTAAACCTACATTCGATGAAATGTCTCCTGAGCTGATGGCTCTGCTGAAGTCGGCCAGAGAACAAAAAACATTCAGAGAACACAACCTGCTGAAGGTGCCTTTCTCACCCTCTGTCTGCCTGTCTCTCTCTCTCTACCTGCCTCTCTCTCTCGCTCTCTCTCTCTCTGCCTGTCTGTCTCCCTCTCCCTGCCTGTCTCTCTCTCTACCTCTCTCTCTCTCTGCCTGTCTGCCTGTCTCTCTCTCTCTCTCTACCTGTCTGTCTACCCGTCTGTCTGTTGTAGCACTTTGGTCACAGACATTTCAGCTGGCGACATTTTGGAGAAAAATTATTTTCGATGAAAAAACATTGATCGATCTATTTATTGAAAATTGTTGAGAAGAAAATTTCTGTCAGATTTTGATGCAGAAATTTGTCGATCAATAACAAAACATCTTGACAGCTGTGGTTTTAGTGAACGGAGAGCTGGAGAGAAGGAAGTCTGTCACATGCCAGAAGCTCACAGCTAACTGTTTCTTAGCTTTGCATGTTATAACCGGAGAAGAAGAAGTCACAGCTGAATATTTTAGGTGAATATCAAATTGACAAGAAAAACCAAAACTAAAGTGGGATTCAAATCTGACAGTTCTGCCACGGTTCATCATCCATGTTTAGATATTCAGATTATCATGCAAATTATATTGATGAAAATATAAATCGATATTAAATTAACAGAATATTGTTCCGCGGTGTCGTATTAAAGGTCCAATGTTCCAGGGAAATGCTGTATTTACATCATGACGACTGAACCTGGTTAATATTACAGCTGAGTCACTGAGCTGAAGCCATGGCCCCTCACACCTGACACCTTTTTTCTCTCAACTTCCTGTTTCAGACATCAGAGAAGGTGGAGACAGTCTTCTTGATGACGGAGCCATGTGACCAGGACAAGCCAATGGGAGACGAGCCTCAGGTAGCCACAGGAAATCTTGTGGGCCCGCCCCCTAGAAACCCTCCACCCCCTCCACCGGGGGCATGCATGACGCATGCTGATGATGTCACAGAGGATTGGGCGAGTGGTGATGACAGCAATACTGCAAATGGTAGCCAGACTAAAAGTCCAGCAGATAAAAATATGGTCATTGATGTCAGCGATGATGAGCGTAGTAGCCAGGATAGTGATGATGATGCTAGTGATGCTAGTGAAGATGCTATCAGCGTGTTAGCGCAGGCAGCAGTGGAGGAAGCCATGGAGGCTGCAGTTAGACAGGCTCAGAGCTCAGGCCCTAATGATGCTAACCAGGATAGCATTAATGCTAACTATGCAGTTAGCCATGGTGAGCAGGAACTAACTAGTATGGAGGCTAACAACAGCCCCAGTACCAGACCCCTTTCTGTTCTGGGCTCTCGACCTGCCGGGAGTCTGTCTCAGTGTTACCATGATGATGAGGACTCCGAGGAGGACAAGGGAAGGTGGCGCTTCGGAGAAAACTCCCCTCCTCCCTCTCGACCCCGTCCCACCTCCAGATGTTCGCCCTGCTCGGCCAATTGGACGCAAGCATCTGACCACAGTGATGACGATAATGATGAAGCTGAACCTCTGCAAGAGGTAACACCTGAGTTTAACCTGCCCCAGTGGTCCCTCAACCAGTGACCCCTGAACCACTGCCCCCTGCCCCAGTGGTCCCTCAACCAATGACCCATGACCCAGTGACAACTCTCCCAGTGAAACCAGCCCAACTGACCCCC
>JBBPCS010004454.1:0-35822 GCA_037974645.1 Hollardia meadi | reverse complement strand
GAGGCCCGAGACCCCGCGCGCCCGAGACCCGCCCAGACCCCCAGCGAAGGGCCCGCCACACAGTGGAGAGACCAGAGAAAAAAAACCCCCAAAAACTGTGTGCCTTTTCATAAAACTTGCTGACAGATGGTATTTTTGTGTTAGTGCTGGTTTGTTTATATACAAATTAAGTATATAGCAAGTACTTTCTATGCCGTCACTGAGAGACTGACTTAACCTAACTAAACCGAGCTCAGCATCGATCAGCAATAACAAATGAGACCAGCTGACCAACAGACACTGCTGCAAGTTTCACCAACTCTGTGGTGAAGAAAATAACTCATTTGCTCATTTGTAAAAGGATAGCTCAAGGATAAACTTATTAGATTTTGGTAAACAGAGGTCAAAGGTCAAGGACAGTGTGACCATACGTCCATCTGATGCTCCTGAACACGATATCTCAGTAATGCTAAGGGGGAATTTCTTCCAAAATGTTGCACAAATGTTCACTTGGATCCAAGGATGAACTGATACGCTAATTATGACAAAATGTGATGCAAACTGTGCTGATTGTTTGGATCTTCTGTGCTGCCGGGTTGAACATGTGTGTGAAGAATCCATATTTCAGAATTTAGAGCTTTTTTGCAGTAACATCCATATTTGAAGCATGATAGTTCACCACAAGCTCTTTGGTTCTGTTGATGTTGAGCTTCAGGTGATTGTTGTGGCACCATGTGATGAAGCTCTCTATCAGTCACTACATATATTAAATGAGTCTGGACAGACATGGATGGAAACTACAACTTGACTGGTGCATGGAGGCACACAACAGTAAGGCAGAAATTCTAGTTCTGTGCATTAAGTTATATTTGGAAGTATGGCTCTGTCTGGGAGCTGGGCTGGAAGTGGGTTGCAAAGTGGCTTGCAGAGGAAGCAGGAAGAGAAGCAGCTAAGATAGTGCACCCTGTATGAGATTTGCCAATTGAATGTATAGAAGAAAATCAGCTGAGCCATCAGCTGACGTGGGCAGGCTTTCAGATAAGCTGATTTAGATTGAGATTGTGAGCTGAACTTGACTTCCGTGGCCTGCCAGAATTAACGCAATACTCAATTTTAGTTTTCTATGCCGGTAGGTGTATTGTGCTGTTGTTCTGTGTGAAGTTGTGTCTTGTTTGTGTTTTTGTGTATAATTGTTTAAAAGTTAAAAAATAAGATTTTTTTAAGAGGTTGGTTTCAGGGGAATTTCTTGAGAACAAATACGACAGAAATTCATTATAAGATGGAAAGGACATGAGAGACAATAATAACTAAAAGAAGCAGTGTTTCTTATTACCTTTCACTTCCACTTCTTGTTCTCCTTCTTCATCTGATGATGACTGCAGTTCTGGGTGAAATTTACATTCGTACTCCCCAGAGTACCCAAGTTGTCCGATGACCACCTTGAGTACTTTATTTCTTGTATCATGGTACAAGGAAAACCTTTCTTTATTTTCCCACACATTCTCCTTGGTGCTTTGTTTGTGTTTTTCTTTGGAATCAACTACCTTGATCACTTTATAGTTTCCATTTTTGTTTGGATAATTGCAGGTGAATTCAACCCATCCATCTGGGCATTTCTTCACATCATATGAGGCCTCAGAGCCTGTAGAGAAGAGTTCCTGTCATAAAGTTTGTAACAGTCATTTAAATATGATCTTTATAAACAAAACACATACTGCATCATGCTGGGAATCAGGATTAATCAGTAGATCTCAGATTTGCCCTATCAAAGTGTATTTTCACTCATATCTATTTATTATTTTTATTTATTTATTGGTAATTTCTGAGGACAATCCGAAAAGCCTCTGCTTGTAAAATCTCAGTTAGAATAGCTTTTATAATAAATTTATAGTATTTCTTACTCATTGGAGATGTCTCTGCTGCACTTTTATTACCTGTAAATTATATGTATAACATGCATATTTTATTATATGGAAGCAGATTAATAATCTCCTTTGACTTGTCTCCAACTGCTTCAGTCGATTACTTTTCTTTCCTTCATTTTCATTTTCATTTTCATTTTTATTATTTTTACATTAAAAGTTTGTTTCAATAAAAACAAAATAGTCTGTAATATCAGTAATCACATATTCGTGATCTTCTTACCTGTCATCAGTGAGAGGATGAGCAGAAGAAAGCTCTTCATTATGATAGTTTTGGATGCTCTTTGGTCAGATGTCTTTGGTAATTTCAGTGCCCTCTGATCGGTTTGTCTCTACAGTTGGTTGGTCTAAAAAGTTGTGTTTCCTGAATTTCTGTCATAAAAGCGTCTCACCCACACATTTCTGTCTCTTCTTCCGCTTTTTTCTGTCATCATAACTCCTTCCTCATTATAACTTTCTTTCCATCAACACTTGAGAGGAAATATGTAATGACAAAGAAGTGACAAAGAAAAAGAGAAATATATTTGGATTAATAGGAAGCACTGGACATAAACAGTAGTTCATAGAGAGAGAAAAATTGTAGTACAATAGGAAGATATTAGGAGGAGACACAACATCAGCATTGTTTGTTATTGGGCTTTATCTGCATCATAAATCTACACAGTTTGTGATGACAACAACTATATCTATGAAAATGATAGCCATGATCATACAACCCCCGACTGTCTACAAGTTGTTATTTTACAGCATGGCATCATCAACCTCAGAGGCTATATAAAACCAACAGGATGTGACTCATGTTAAATTCCCTGCCAACTGCACAAAACCATAAGAAACTGCTTCTGATGAGGTGCTATTCAGGGATTAAAGTCGACATGAAATGAAAAAATGTCTTTTTAACCCTCTCAGATCACATTCACGGTCACATAGAGCCCATATTTAACAATATAAGCAAAACAAATTTCAATTCTATGTATTTTTATATCAAAATCCAAAAACAAAATCTGAAGTTTTCTTACATAAACTTGTACCAACCATTTTCAACCAATAATATTACCACATCCACCCATCAACCGCCTTGTGGTCAAACTGGCCTCCATCAGGCGTCGGTCTGTCGTCAGATGCAGTGTTCAGTCCCACTTGGGTTACTGTATGTATGTATGAGTCCTTTTAACATTTAATCCCCCGGGGAGCTCCCAGCATAAAGCACATTAAGCACTGACACTATTGGCTACTTTAAAAAGTCCCTCCCAACCTGACCGGTTGAACAGGATATATGTATATACTGTATGTTAGGGTTGGGCAGTGTCCAATTTTTTTATACCGTTAAACCTTCCCCAAATTTTCCCGCGGTATACGGTATTACCGCCACCTGATTACAAATCACATTCAGTGTTTCACACAGACCGACAGCATTACTTAATTCTTCACCTGATTTACTCACAAACTACTTTTGTATGCAATTCAGTTTTCTTTTCCGCACACACACACACACACACACCTACACCTCCGGTCTCTCTCTGACTGCACACATACCGGCTTGCCCCGACCCTCCTCTTTCTGTATCTCTCTCCATGGATCAAAAATTCATAACAGAGAGTCATAATTGACCTTGTTTGCAGATCGAGGTGTCCTGTCTACAGTTTTACAGACGTCTCTTGTAATGGTGGTCTATGGGGAAAATACTTTTTGGGCTGAAGGGAAATTTCTTGCTGCAATAACGCAGGTGGCCACTGGGCAACATTGGAAACAAGGCTGAGCGGAGCTGTCGTATCCAGGTCTATTATGATACCTTCATACAATAGACTAGCAGTCAGTCAACACAACAGAAGAAGCACCGGGTATCATTTGAAAAAGGAAATCCCAACTGAAGCACATGTTTTTTCAATAGGCATGTGTTTCCATACATACCCAACCTGGAAATGGGTGACCCTGTGTCTGTGTGACCGCTCTGCAACAAATCAATAGCCCCTTTTACACTCCCCGTCTGTGTGTAATGGGGGGTCAAAGTTGTTCCACCTCTGAGACGGCAATGGAGGTAGTAACAGCGCCGAATCAACGTCTGTATAAATGGAGTGACGTAACGATGAGACAGAGCTGTGATGTTTTGTGGACATGGTTTTTGTGCGACCCACAACCAGGATATTTAAAAGCAGCAAGCAGCAGTTAGCAGCTAACTCAAAGAAGAAGAAAAACAACTGAAAATGTTTAAATATTGTGGAGACAACGCAAGGTTCAGGTGCTACTTACCCTCTGAGCAGAGGACGAGATCATCCACCACATAACAAATGATTGTTATTGTCATGTTATTCCATTGTTTGCAAAGCGCTGCTCGTCGTGCATGTAAGACATCACACTAGACTCTGACGCTGATGTGTTACTCATCACGTCATTACTCATCTTTTCATTTGCGGAACGCCGGCTTGCTATCTAAAATCACACAGTGTAAATAAACAAAAGCGGCGTAGAGAAGGGTCTTCAGTGCAGCAATATTGTGCAATCTCTTGGTAAAAAGGGCTATTGTTAAATGGGGGTTAGGCCTCAGATGACCTGGAGTCCAAATGGTTAAGCTTAAAGACCAAAGGTCTTGCGACAGTATGTCGAAGTACAGGACTGATTGGGAAAATGTGGGTGGCGAATGTGCGCTTAAGCAAAGCACAGACTAAACTCCTCTTGCAACACCAGTGTTCAACACCAGAGTGTGTGAATATCTGAAGCAGGGCATTACTGGAGTGTGGAATAATAGAAATACGTTTGCAAATGAAAACAATTAAAGGAGCATCCTGCAGTGTGTGAGCACCAGAACGTCCTCACACTGACCTCCACACACACCATCAGATCGTGTTGATTGTGTTGAAACCTACAATTTAAGGCCACTTCTCATAACTAATAACACAGATCATTTTTCCTGACAATCTTCTTTGGGTATCTTGGCAGTGTAGAGAGGGAGGGACACCCGCCTTATTTCACAAAACACTAATGGTTTTTGGCCGATGCTGTGGGTTTGGAGTCTGATAACGTATGTCATCTGCTCCAAGTGAAACATGGAACAATGGCTGAGTGTGTATTTATGAGTGTGCTTGTGATTGCTGGGACTACCAGCTGATCTGGTAAGAAAACACAGATAAGATAGAGATTTTATAAGGGGTCTGTAGAGCAAATCCAAGTTCTCAAACACACACATGCAGAGTTGATTGGTGTTTATAAAGACTGTGGCTGTGATTTATTGAGATTTATTAGTTATTTACGACATGCTGGTGAAAGGAACATTTACAAGGCGAATGAGCAAAAGCTGCAGTCTCGGCTCAAGTGATGAACAGCAGATTTCAAGAGGGAAGCAACCTTATGTGTGATGGTTTTAGTGGATATTTTGTTTGTAAAATCCATATGTATACCAAATATGGAGACGGTGACTTGAGATAGGAGGTTGGACATTTAATAGATATATGGGAAGATGTTTCAATCAAAGCTCTTTTTTGCCCTCTTGCCCTGAGCCTGAAAAGCTGAAGTACTGTGACAACACTTCTGTTAGCACAGCAGATAGTTTAAGAAATAAATGCCAAATGTCATGCCAATGACTTTGTTTTGCTCAGCAGCATGCTTGTTGTAAATGTGGGGTCATGGTACAGATCTGTTCACACTGATGTAAGATACGGGTCACATACAAAGATGAAAGTGAACAGTCAAGGGAAAGAGATCAGATATGAAAAAAAATCTGAATTTGGTCACTTTCAACCTCTTTGTCACACAGTACTCAAATCAGTGAACATGTTTTAAGGTGTCACTGCTTCCATTTTGATAACAGTTTGATTATATATAAAAGCAGAGGAGGCAACAGAAGATGAGTTGTCAGTCACCCACAAAGTAGTTTCAGTGAAACTGTCTGTTCACTCTTATAAATTAGAGCGCTAGCTGCGGACACCTCAACATTAGAAATAAATTACATTTTAAAAAACCCTGCATGAGTATCAACACTGATGGGGCTTTTCCATACACATGTGCTGGCCTGGCTTGACTTGGCACGGCAGCCCAGCACGGAAGGAATTTGCATTCCCGTTTTAATAGGGCTACCTGTTTGAAAGTGTCTTTAACTGATGATGCACTTGTCCTAAGTGTAACATTTAAAAGCAGCAGGCTGTGAGAGACCAGCTGCAAAACGGTGGATAAACCCGTTTATTTTTCCCATTTATTTTTAAGTATACAGTATACTGTACATGGACTATCATTTGTGGGTGAAACTCTTTTCAACCGTATACAGTGTTATTGATTTTGAATCTTACTAGCATAACATTAGCTTTCTGGCTCATAACTGAGCCAAAGGCTTCTATGAGGAGAGCAGACGAGAATATCTCCTGCTGGCAAGTCGTATCTAAGGTTCGTCCTATATTTACTGGTGGATGTTTCCATTGCATAGGATTTCTTATGGGACAGTAATGATTGTTCCATGTATTAGTCAAACCCTAAGGTGTTACCAGAGAATCTTATGGCTTGTAAAAACGTTTAAATTTTGATTGCAAAATTCATGAAAATATAAATTAATTGTCAATATTTTGGTAATACTTTGGTAAGTGACTGCCGTATAAGCAGGATAATGCTCTTTCGTATTTCCATAATCAGGAATGAATGGACTATTAATGCTTGATAATGTACACCCCGTGGGGCATTATCCCTTTTACTGTGATTGACTGAAAAATGAACAAAAGTATGATTTCATAATGAGAGACAAATCTCAAATGGGCACCATGTATTTTCTTCATGCTTCATCCTGTAAAACATGGGCAAAGGTCTACATTATATTACCACACTGCTGTATAGTTACAGCAGAATCAGTAATGTATGAAGCATGTGAACCACAGTTGTGATGAACCTGTTGTGTGAGAGAGTGTCGGCGCTTCACCGTGAAGTTTGATTGATGAGGGTTAATGTTACCCTGGAGTGAGGGGAGCTGTAGTGTGTTTACTTAAGGAGTTAAAAGCCTGTCAGTAACCGCCGGCTGCAAATTCCACTCTGTAACAGTCGGACACATCCCGCCCACTGGTCTAAACCCAGCTGCTGATTGGTCCACAACAAGGGAAGATGCTCTGTAACTGATTGGTAATCTGATTGATAATTTTAGAATAAATCATCCTGACTCTCATTTCACTCCTGAAACCGCCACTAAAGTAGGTAGATAAACTATATTCAAGCCTATATTCTATATCATTAATTCACTGAGTGATCTTGTTAATCTTATAGAGCTGCTCTTATCAGGTTTTGAATTGCTTTTGTAATACAGTTAGAATGAAGCAGATAATACAGTATAAACACGATCATCACTAATGGTGGGAAATCGCCCTCCATTGAAGTCAAGCTTTAGAAAAGATATAACTTCCTTAAATTTTAAGTGATATGTTTTTACTCCCTCACTGAAAGCATTCCTGCCTCCTTTTCTTTCCCGGACACAAACACTTGATGAGGAGATTAGGTTACAAACTACTTTGTATAAACTATGAGACATTTTCATTAAATAAAACATTATTATCTTGTAATGAAAAATGTTTGAGCTAGAACTGTATACATGGAAGAGTCCGGCCTCCACAGTGCTCGACGATGAAAATGAAAATCCCCATAAACTACATTTAAACTGTTAGATATTTTCACTTTTTAATGTTCAGTGCACTCTATGAGATGTTTTTAGGAGAAACATATTTTAGACATCTCCACTTTCCTTCATCCTATTAGCGCCAAGGCCATGCCCCCTTTCTGGGGGAAAAGAATTGTATTTTCACATAAGAAACCACTGCGAGAGAGAAATCTTCTTCATTTTGGTCAAATTCCTTTTTGATGACAATAAGTATGAATTTTGTGTGAAAAAGTATTGAATTGAGAAAACTGAATAGGAACAGCAAATTTCAAAAGAAGGAACATAGCTTATGTCATTTAATTTCTGTAGAATAACACACAGTATAGCAGCATCAGTAAACATGACTGATATTTCCAACCTAAAACATTCTTGAACAACCAGAGGTGCTGTACGCTACGTTGAGCAAGTTTCAAATATTAGTGTGGAGTCTACAACTGGAGATCCGCACGCTGACAATTGGAAACGAGCCACCCAGACTGGGCAATAGGATCGGGAGCTGCCATTGAAAACTCAAGTTGTTAAAATGCCAATGACTTAAGTTGTTGCAGGTCTTATTTTCATATTCTGATAAGGTTAATCAATCACCTACACCTACTGGCTAAATTGTTAGCTGTTAGCCTCTGGCATCTGTGACTAACGAGACGTGACTGAAGAAGGATCAGATGAATCTTTTCTATGCATCTTGCATGTTCTATAACAGCCATTGTTTTGTACTGCTATGTTACACTAAAGTCTAAGGCGAGTGGCATTTGTTTTCCCCCTGAAGGGAGCGGGGACGTGTCGCAAACCAAAGTCCCCAGATGTGCTGTCTAATGTATACTTCTGCTACACAACATTTTTTTCCTACATTACCCAGAAGTCATTTTGCTTAACACTATAGAAAGAATATAAACTTGCTGCTTTTACAGATGCTGCAACAATGAATATTTTGACAGATATTCTCTCAGCCTCAAGTCATGGAAAATCAGCCAGCATTCATGAATATTAAATCATTCACCAGAGGACTGATGTCATGGTCAGATTGCTGGCACTCTAGCTGGAACAAATTAAGTGTCTTGCTCAAGGACACTAAAGCAGAGCTGATGGTTTGACATTCAGCTTTTTTTAAAAATATCATTTTACACGAAGAAGACAAATCTGTGTCAGCCTGTTCTCATCCCCAGCTTGTCAGATATTGATGTTATGTCACGGCCCCCTGCGTCTCATCCAGACGCACAATGGAGCCTTTGACGTCAAGCAGAGACACACAAATGACAATGTAAAGCCGTCTGCGTCAGTGTCAGACTACTTGAACAGATGACATAGTACTTTCCAAATTGACTTTCACTCAGGAGACTGGAGTTTGCATCCTGTTTGAAACCAAACCTCACTGATCTTTTCCTAAACCTAACCATGTGGTTTTTGTGCCTAAACTTAACCAAACATCAATGATGTTTCATGCCTAAACCTAACCAAGGTAACATAGACGTTGTGCGTCAGGATAAGATTTGCGGGGTGTGAGCCTTTGCACATTGCCCAAAGACTCTACAGGGAAGGCTTAGCGCGTCGGCCATGGACGCCAAAGGGTACCTTGTGCGTCTGGATAAGAAGCGAAGCGCGCATGACAAAACGTCGGTATGAGACGACCTGGGATGAGAACGGGTTGGGAATGAAGCTACACAAACTACTGCCAGTGTTCTGGCTTTGGTTTCATAATATCTCACCTAATGTTACTTAGCACCAGCCATTTCCTTGAAGTATTGAAGGAATCACTAAAGCTCAAAAAAGATCAAAACCATCATAATATGAGGCCTTCTGCCCTTTAAAGTCCTGCTCAGCTCATCTTTGAGATGCTTCATGTTGAAAGATTAATAATGTCATTCATCTTTTTAATCCTTTTCTTAAAGTTAGAAAAGCTCAACAGATAAGATTGAATGGCCATAATAAAAGTCATGCAAAGCACTTACAATCTTCAAGATAAACACACAACATAGACAAATATTGGAGCTCAGTTTGTTAGATAGAATTGACTCTGATGTCTTGCAAGCCCATCTGATACTTGAAAACTGCTCGGCCTCAGTGTTAATGATATAAAGTCACATTCGCACCCTATTTGGTCAAACTGTTTCTGCACTGCTTCAGCCTTAAAGGCCATTTGTAACTTAAATATATTCAAGTTCATGTTGAGGAGTTTGTGTGCTTCAATACTTCTGTCGTGGATTTTAATGTTAGCAGATTTCTGTTTTCAGAAGGGTCCCAATTGTTTTGATTTGCCATTTTTCGGTCAATATAGAAGATGTGGTGGTTGTTCAGAGCTTTTTACTTAACTTAACAAAATATTTAACAAGGTTTTGATTCATTCCTCAGAGACCTGGCAGGTAAAGTTACAAGTTCAGTTTTACTTGTGGTCACAAACAGGCAACTGAAGGCTGGACCACTACAGAATGCACTTAAGACAATTTGGCAGGGAACAAATGGGAATGAGCTGGTGTATATATTAACCGTACTGCAAGACTAAAGGGAAGTGGGAACAGGTGTTTGACGGGAGTTGTTAGTGTTGGCTAACTACAAATGTACATAGAGTTTATAACTTGCTGTGAGATCTACTTGCTACTGCTGAGATCTGTCTTGCTTTCTTACTTTTCATCAGGATGCCTCGAAAGGAGTGCACAAATCACGTGAACTCAAAAACTTTTTCACTAGGTAAGATGAGCCCAATTTGTATTCGGCATTCAGTAATATTCGATTTACATGCAGGCCACGAAAGTCAAGCTCAGCTCACAGTCTCAGATCAGCTGATCTAAAAGCCAGCCCAAAAGCTCAGCTGACTCTCTTCGATGCATTCAATTGGCAAATCTCATGCAGGGCGCGCTACTTAAGCTCCTTTGAGCTGCCTACTGCTTCCTGCCTCTGCAAGCCGCTTTGAAGCACACCTCCACCCCAGCTCCTCCTTTTTATGCTGTGTCTGACTTAATCGATGTAATTTCTGTTGTCATTGATGCCTGCTCTGTGCTGCTTAGCTCCCTCCCTGCCTTTCCATGTAGGCACATGGAAGGGCAGGGAGGTGTGGTCTCCCAGCTCAGAGCCATACCGCCAAATATAACTTAATGCAAATGGGAATAAAGTTTTCTTTGACGATAGTGGTCCTGACTGAAATACTGTTTATGCTGATGACGAAATGGATTATATTGATGTCGACACATGAAGCCTATGTTGCCCTACATTTTGGCCTTGCCCTATAAATGACTTAATTCTGGGCCTGTAAAAATTAAAGACAAAGCTGTTACTATTCCTTCATCTTTTCTATCCATCAACATCGAAATGAAGCATTTGTTCATCAGACTCATCCATTCATCCCGTCATCCCTTCATCTGTCTGTCCACTCAATCTGTATATGTTAAACCCCCCTTTGTTTCTATGATTGAGCAAAAGCTTCTCAGGTTTCATCTCATCATGTGTTTTTGCAGGTGTTGAAAATTACAAAGTGTGATGAGGGTCGTGACCTCATCCATCACAGCGCCGCTATACTATCAGGTTCAGACATTATTTCACATCCTGGACTCAAAGTGTGCTGTACAGTTTACAATATTCCACATACTGTAGTGGAGTTTAGTTGAAGCAGCTCCATATTCAAACCATCATGTGTCAGCAAGCATCAGTCCTAGAAATTATGCAATTCTTGATAATCTGTGACTTATTTACATCCCACCCATCGTCTCATAAAAATAAATTAAAGTTAAATAAATTGATTATTACCATGTACAAAGAATCTGAAGCTTTATTAAAAGCACACGTCAAATAAATTTTTCCCAAAGATGGTTTCTGTCATTGTAGGTACTTCTTATCACGCTGATGTTTGTTCAAGTGTTAATTTTTCTGATCAACGATCATGAAACGTCATGATTGACAGCTGAGTCCTGCTTGCATTTGGGTCTGGTGGGTGTATGGGCAGGAACTCGATCACTTCTGTACAGACTCTGGCTCCAGATGATATCACCAGGCCAAGATGGCAGCGCTCGTATCCTTCATTTTTTGTAAAGTGGGAGGAAGTGAGTACTCGTCGTCCATCTTTATTTATGTGATTATATGGACGCTGGATTTTAAAACAGTTTGTTAGTGTTTTAAATTTAAAAAATATCAAAATAGGGAACACTGCTCTTACCTAAGTGTCTCCTTTAATGTGTGACTGGAATGACTGACAGCTACATGTACAGACACCTACACATATATGTGCAGATGTGCAACATTAACTGGCTTCTTGCCTTTTTTAAATTACAGTAAGCTTTTATGCTTAAACAAATGCTGGGGTATTTTAAAAAAAACCCTCTCTTTTCAAGCGTTTTGTATTTTATTCTAACTTTTCCACATTTCCAGTTAATCTGCCTCAACTTGTACTGTTATAATACTGAATCAATTTGATAGCAATGAGCAATGATGAAAATAACAGTTTATCATTGAAAATATAACATTTTTCTTATTTGTAGGGTGATTATTGATTCTGCAGATTGTAGTCAAACTTGCACTTTAAATTACAGCTATGATGGACATTTTCTCACAGAGACTTTGTCATTTGAAACCTTAAGACTCTCTGTTTCTGTCTCTCAACCTAAATCTCTTTGTCTCCGCAGTCCTCCTTAGTTTTTCTGTTTCTTCTTCACTGTATCAGCTTTTTACCGCCATCTGTCATCCCCGCTGTCTCTCTGACACTTTATATGAAGTAATCTTTTTTGGTTTTACACATGTAAGATAAACAATATTTCTAAATAAAGTTAGATATATAAAAGTACAGAAGATAGAAGAGATAGATAGAAGTAAAAAGTAAAAATCAAAACATAGTAAATGTATGACATGAGACTTCATAATGAACAAGTCATTTCACACAAAAAAACTTTACTCGTCGACAACAAACATCATTTTGTATCCTTACCCCAGAAAAGATAAATTATTAGAGAAGTAAACACTCAAATTCTGCCTCGATAAACTTATCTCAAACACGCACAAGAAACCAGAATGGACAAATAAAGAGACAAGTTTGGGACAATGTGACAAAAATAAGACAGGAATACACATAGCTGAAATCAAATCCTTGAATTAAAAAAAACATCCTCATCCGTCTGTTCGTTCCCACAGAGGGAAGGTGAAAGGGCTGGTTCATGATTCATGTGCCCTCTGTTATTCCTGATATCAGCCTGAATAGAAGACAGTACGGGCATCAGGACACAGAACTGGACAGCACAGAAATGTCGTCCTCATCTTCTTTGGCATTCATGGGCAAAAATTCAGCTAAAATAATAAGAGAAAATAAAGCTTCCCCAACGTCAACGTTAACTCGTCATTTTTGGGGAAAATTCTTTGTAGTTGTGTCATGACCAACTGTACTGTCTCCTCCTGACCACATTTGGTTGTTGTTGTGTGTGTGTGTGTGTGTGTGTTTTCAAAATATTGAAATATACTGAATAAATAAAACAAAATAAAACCACACAACAATAACAACAGACTCTCGAGCTCTGTTAACTAAAATTGCACATAAATAAATATTAAACATTTGGCACAGGGGTATTGTCATTCATTCATAATAGGCGATATACTGCCAAACCTTTTTTTGTGTAAGGTCATCTCTGAGGACATATATTGATAAGTCATTAGGATATGCATGACAAGTTAAAGATAAGTCAATAATGCCATTATCCTCAGTAAGGATGCCAAAAAGTTATCTTAAAAAGGAAGACAATTTTGGACTGTTGAGGATGTGGGCAGATGATAAAGAGGTCCTCTGTGTTGACCCTTACAGCTACACAGGAAGGTGTTGTCTGAGCTTAGTCTGTCAAAAAGCCACGATGTGCAGAATTTCAGTTTCAGTTCATTTCTCAAAATATTTTTGCACTCTGACAGCAGCTCCAGCTGTTTGTTAGCTGGTCTGATGGCCAAAAAAACCCCCTAACAAACTAATAAATACAACAACAAACAAAATCTACATGTGTTTTGGAGATTCTCCATGTAAAAGCTAAGATTAAATACTTGTTACCTTAATACACAACATAACAACCTTAATGTATTTTATTTATGCTGTATCAGTATTTTGTGTGGTACAGTGTGTGCAGGAGCCCATTGAGATAGCGTCACTAATGCATGGAAAAATTAGGACATAATTTAAACCTGCTTGAGTGAAGGACAAAAAGATTAATTAAAACTCAGATGTTTAGGCTCATGTTTTAATAAGGGTGAAGAAATCAGATGTCTCAGAGAACTGTAAATGGAACTGTAAACTTGATATAAATAATTTTACACTTTGATCACATGTACTGTTTGAATGAAAGATAATATGTGAAAAACAAATATTCCCACAATCAAACTTTCCTGTCTTTTAAAACACAAAAAGATGCAGTGAGAGGATTTTGAGCAGCTGCTCTATGTATCGCAGCTCTGTGTGCCGGGCTCTCCGTCGACTCCCGTTCCCATGAGAATGATCTCCGGTTCGGAGCAGAAGCCACTCGCTGTGTGACCCCTCTGCTTTCCTCGAAAGGACCAATTGGCTAACATTATGTGAGCGACCCGCCAAAATTGAGATGTATGCCGCAACTCGACAGTAACAGTAGACTGAGGTCAGGTCTGAAAATATGAGGCTGAAAATAAGACAAACAAGTAAGTGGTGAGACGATGAGAGCAGCTTTTTATCTTTCCTTGACCAGCAGAGGATGATGCAGCAACAGAAACCTCATGTCGCTCTGTGTCTTTTGCTTCCTTCTGTTTTAATGTCCTTTTTAACACCTTTTAGGGTTTTTAATCTTCTTGCAAAAATCTGTCAGTGTGCCTTTTATCGCACTCTTTTTATCAAAGAATTTTATCTGTATTGGTATCAATCAACTTCTGCAGGACACTTTATCGCTGTGCAAATAAACTCAATAATTGACAACTCACTTTGTCCCCCCCACATGCACAGCTTGTGTTTCACAAGCCTGGGACCAAGCCGTCTCTCTGGAACTAATCTTTGTATGTATTTCCACGCAGAATGAAGAGCTGCAGATGAGCAGTACATCCAGACAGTTTTTAAACCAAATGGGTGCTTTCCCTCGGCCTCCGTGATCTCCCATGATGCCCAGGCTGCGTTTAGAGGAGTAAAAGCTCCAGCTCCCAGTTGCTGATTCAGCATGAATGACCATACAAGGCATCGGGATTTACATAAGAACTGAAAGATCAGTTAGGAAAGAAGATTACAGGAGCTCTTTTCCATCTTTCTTCTCCTATCTGCCCATTTCTTTGTCTTTTCTTTGTCTTTCAACAATTTAGTTTCTGTTTCTGCTCTCTCTCCCTCAGTGTTTGTCTATTTCTCTTATCTAGCTGTTTTTTATTTTTTGCCTTGTCTCCCACTCTCTCCTCTTTTTCACTGTCTTCATCTTCCCCTTTTTTCTTTTGTTGGCCACTTCTCATTCCTTCTTTGCTTCCTTCTTTATTTCCCTCTCAGCCTACAAAAAGAGAGGGTCCTCTAATAGACCTCCCTCAGCTCTCCTGTCCCTCCACTCCTCCCTCTCCTCCTCCCCTTCTTCCCTCCCTCGCTCATTCCTCCTTTTCTCAGCCAGCCCCAGATAAGAAGGGGGCAGAAGTATTTCTCTTCGGCCACTTCTGAAACTGGAGCCACCAGAGAAGGATGAGAGGGAATAAAAAAACTCTATTTTTTCTCTTTTCTTTTATTCCTGGACATTTGAGGTCCATTTGAGTTATCTTTCATTTCAATGCAGCTTTAAATTTCTCATATTCTCACCTTGCATTTAAATGTCTTTTTCATGTCAGTCTGGACAGTCATTATCGCTCATCCTTATTCACATTGTTTTTTTGCCCACAACCTCTATTTCAGCCCTGTCTGTCCATGTAGTTTTCTCTGCATCCGTATTTCATCCTTAATGGATCTTGACCTGCACCGTGTGGATTAAAGACAGGAGGGAATTTCAAGAAAATTATGAGAAACCTGCCCAGGGTCAAGCCAATGCATCCATCCTGAAAATCTCCATCAACAAGACAAATCGTGACCACAGAGAAGAAAATTAAGACCAAAGAACAGGAGGAAGAAGCGGATTCATCCCATGCATTGACTAACTCATCTGATGCACATTTTCGGCGCAAGTGAGGAGGATTCAATGTGAGACCACAGAACAGGTGTTGCTTTCTGTTTCTGCCTTCCAAAGTTATCGCCTGAAGTTCAACAGAATAAGCTAAAGGGGCTTGTTGAGTCAGACCTCATGGTTTGACTGGCAGAGACTCGTGCTTGACTTGTGTTGCATCCTGCTCACAGATGTTTTCATAAAGTGAATTGGGGTCAAAGTGTGAACGCGCTTCTCTTGACCCTCTTCACACGGAGAGAAAACACTTCGGTATAGTTAAATAGGGCGTCATGAAAGGCTTCAATCTCATCCGAGGGTTGCAGGTGATTCTGCTGCTTTGCACCTTGTCAGTCGTCGCTGATGCAGCCGCTGTTGCAAGCACAGAACGAGGAGGAGCTGGAAGAAGCCAGAGAAGAAGAGGAGGTGGTGGAGAAGGAGGTGTGGAGAAGAGGAGGAAGCTTCACCGCATCCAACATGGCCAGTGCAGCTACACCTTCATCCTGCCGGAGCTGGATGTGTGCCAGGGCGGAGGATCGCTGTCACAGACCGAACAGTACGCCGGCTCTCGCGGCGGGGCGAGTGTCGTGCAGAGAGACTCGCCGCCAATCGACGGTGAATGGTCGGCTCAGAAACTGCAGCACCTGGAGAGCACAATGGAGAACAACACGCAGTGGTTGCAGAAGGTAAGAAACTGCCTTCGTCTCTTTTTCGTCTTGTGCGGAGACCATAGATCTTTTGCACACCTCAGTATAATTAAACTCGTGTAGAAAAAGACAAGTAGAGTGACAGTTAAAGAAAAACATGTGCACGGTCTACTGAACTTTGCATCTCAGCACTTTGCACGAAAAGGTGATGCTCAGTAGAAAGTTTAGCTGCAATACAGCTACACAGACGATTAGAGCACTGTGTGCAACAGTAGATATGGTGAAACTGAAATATCACACACCAATCAGAGACTGTGTGTTGGGAGTATTGATATGGTGTCACATGAATGGTGTGTCCTGGACCGTTCCCAACATGACTTGGAGAAACAAAACAATAAGAAAATATGTGTTTAACAGCAACACATAGACAACAGAAATGTAATTTGCTTCAGAAGAGAAGTTATTTTAGATTGTAACAAACTCGTTTTGTTACAATCCCAATTTTGTTGCTTGTTGATCTGTAGGAGGGATCAAAGTTTTGGTTTGTGACCCTGGATGAGTGGCAGCTGGTTTCAATCAAGAGAACAGCAGTGAGAGCTTTGCCTCCTGTTGTCCTAACAAACTATAATTCCTCCGTCTGTGGTTTTCATTGGAGCTGTGGCTGCACGGTGCCTAATGAAAGCCATTGGAAAATGGTTATGCTTGTACCAGCATAACCTCACATCCATCCTGCAGAGTTGCTGCAGAAAATTCTTGCTGTAGTGATGTTTCACTCTGAAAAGGCAGCTTTTTAAAAAACAACTTGACTCAATCTTGTTTAAAACCAAAAGTCCTCTTCTCTGTCATAATTTTGACATCAGATGATTTGCTACCACTTCACTTCACAGAGCAGAAGAGCGACTCCATAGCGATGTCTTTGTTAACGGAGAGAAACTGACATCTCATTTGTTATTGGATTGACATTAATGCCTCTGACTGTAGTCATTACAAAAAATAAAATTGTGTCCTGTTCCTAACATATGTCACTAAAGGAGTGTATAAAAATAGGGAGTGTCTTCTGACTGATCGAAAAATCTGATTTCTACAAGAGAATGTAACAGCCATGAAACTGACCACGTCTTCCAGATGTGAAGGATAAAGGGTGAGTTTTTAGTCATTAAAACTTATTAATTATTCCATAAAACTGATGTCTGATGAAGGTCTGAATGACATTTTTTAATTGACAACATTCCTCATGGATTTACACTCTCTGTTGTCTGAGCATAAACTCTTTTCCTGCCTATGACTACCTATTTTGAAATTCGTTATTCGTATTTTTTCCTCCAATTTGAGACTTGATAAGTGAAAATGGCTGTGGGACGCACATGCCACTAATGTGACACATGGTATCAATCAGCCGCTTCTTCTCTCCTGCCAGTGACGACCTTCACTGGGAGGGAGTAACATATGGGAGGTTCATGGTGGTCACCCTGGGCTAGCTTCCATTGTGCAAGAGCCCAGATCAGCCACTAGTTGCAGCGAGGGCAACAACAAGGATAAGAACCCTCATTAACTTCCCAATTAACTCCCCAATTTTGTGTAATTGTGTATAGGGATCAATTGATATTGATACCAATTATTAGTAATAAAGGATAACTGATATTTGGAACTGATACAATTGCAGTAAGAATGAAAATCTTAATATCAAAATTTAGAATAACTAGTATGGTCACTAAGTACTTGTACATATTTAGAGCTGCTCCGGTCTGCAAATGGGTTCCTCCTTGCTCGTCTGTGGCACAGTGGCTGTCAGTGATGATTGGCTATTACTTATAGTGATGTGTAACCAATCAGATAGCGTTCTGGGCGGGACATTGAGACCACAGACTAGAGGTTTCCATGGGTCCAAAAATTCATGCTCGAACCCAAAAAGACCCGGAAATGTACAACCCGGAATCAAAACAGACCAAACTATTATTTGAAAGCTGGGACCTGGACCCTTACAGAACCAATTTCACTGTACCGATTTCACAGCTGATTGCTATTAACAAGTTAATTTACAAGATGTCCTAACAAAACTTGAACTGACATAACCTTAGTAGTCTTCTCCCCTGTGTTTGACTGTGACGCATATCCATCCTCCTGGCCAAGAAAGGTAATAAATTAAATCCAGGTTTTGTTATTTCTCTCTTACAAATTGAAACAGCATGGCTAATCCACTCGTTATTTCAACTGTAGGTCCACTTGCTGTCAGATGATGGATGACAAATGTTTAGAATTCAGCTTTGCAGTTTTGTTGCATCTAGAATAATAAAGATAACTCTGTCTGTTCCCCTTTTGAACTATAAGAATGACTGCTCGTTCGTTAATGTTACCGTTAGCAATGCCAATTTACTCTCTCTCTGACCCTTCGCCTCCTGAGCAGGGACACTCGCTCACACAGGTCACCAGTTTGCTTGCTCGATTGCGGCCTGGTCTGCTTGGTTCCACTTGTGTATCAATGTAAACAGACCAGGGACCCGTGGTATTAGAACAGGATCCATCCTGGACCAGACTGATAGTATAAAACATAGAGGTTCAGGTTTTTGCAGTTGTTGCAGTACCTTTGTCATCTCCTGATACTTAAACCATTCAGTCCAACTCGTGCTGATGGTGCAGACTGAAGTGATTTGGGTGCAGCAGGTGATGTTGATCTATGAAATCATATTAGTGAAAGAAAACATTTTTGAAAGGAATGTGTGTGCGGGGGTCCCCATTCATCATCATTAGAATATTTTAAATGTTACGGAAGAATAACAGCCTCCGCAGCATGAACAATGCTTCTGTTTTAGAAGTCATTTATGAATCATAATTCTGACAGAAGGAATGCCGAGTGAACAGCAGCTTTATTTATCTTTCTAAACGTTAGGTATATCCATCATGGCCATCATTATCAGAATGTTGTCGTGTAATGTATATGGTGTTAAGAAAAGAAAAGGAATTAACCTCAAACAGGGCGGTATCCTGAAAAGTTATAGAAGTAACCAAATGTATTAAGCTAATTTTTGACCAAAGATTTGTTGGAATTAAAGACCACCATTATAAAAGAGATGTCTGTAAAACGGATGACAGGACACCACGAACTGCAAACAAGGCCAGTTATGACTCTTTCTATTATGAATTTTTGTTTCATATTTGTAAAACTTTCCTCAAGTTAAAAATCTCGTCATCATAATGTAAAGTCTATGGGCCGAGCAAGAACTCACGGGCCGGGGCCAGCGAGAGAAACACTACTGTGCATATTCAGTAGGCCGCAAAACCAGGAAGTAAACCAGGAAGCTAAAAAACTTTTTTGATGCATGCACCAGGCGAGCAATTCTCATTGGACCAAATAATCGCCATCTTTGGGTGTTGCCTGATTGTGATGTCTGATGTATGAATGAAAAGGACAGTTTGATTGTTGTTTGCTTCTGCTTTCACACGTAACTGCCATGAAACTGTCGACAGTCTTTAGAAAAGTTGTGTTTCTGTCTCTCAAGCTGAGCTCTTGTGAAAGTTTTAGTGGTGTCTGTTTTTGTTTAACCAATCAGTAATGATTAAAAAAATTGTATGACATATTTTTGAGCGTAGCCAAAAGTTCAAGTCTTCAGAAACATACTCTCAAGTTGATCGACAGTCACCTTTTTCACCTCTTGTGAGTTTGCAGGTCTGATACAAAATGGCCATCAGTGGGGCCAGAAACAAAAGAAAAAAATGCTAAAATCATTAATATATTCACACACTATAAGCGTTTGATTAATTGTGCCACAAAAAAACATGCAGAGGCAATTTAAGTCTCAAGTTTTCTTTAAATTCTAAGCGATTCCAAGTATTTTTGTCTATTTTTTAGCCACAGATCAAACTCTTTAGCCAAATCAAACTCTTCACCTCTGCAACTTGAAGGAATTAAACTGATGCACAGCAGCTCAGATTGACTGATACATTACATGGGTTTAGATACATTCCAGTGTAAATGGAGCGAGTAAGAATTTCATTATTTCTGCTGCCCACCGGGGTTGATTTCTTTCTTCTGCTCTGTGAGGCCGAGTGTCTACAGGAGGGATTGAATTACTAGAAAGATTTTAATCTGCAGGGAGTGTAAATTCAGAGTGGTGCTTCACTGGATTAAACCACTGAGGGTTTTTTTAACAAGCCAATGTGACAGCGTAGCTGTGTGTGCATATGTGAGATTAATGTGTATAGAAGCGCCTGCATGTATGTGTGTGTGTGCTGGTGTATTTACCACCCACACTGTTAAACCTCAGAGGAGACGAGGGTCAGGTCCTGAGCTGAGGTCTGCAGCAAGCCGACAGGAGACGGAGAGCCGACCTTTCACCTTCAGGCTTCAGTCGAGGCCAGCCGCCAATATCTAATCGCTCTCTGACTCCAAAACATCAGTCCACACCTTTGTTACCATCCTCTCGTCAGAGCTTTAATTCAATTCAGATAAAAGATAACTACGGCTCCTCTTTCTGTCTTTGCTTTGCTGTCTTTGTCTCAGTTTCTCTGTCCCTCCCTTCCTCTTTCTTCTTTTTCACCTGTTTTTCTTAAAGCACCACAGCATCACAGAGTTTAAGGTGTATTTTTTAGGTTGAAGTAAATTAAATGTCTTATAAAAATCACCCTTGTGAGGGCAAAGAGAGAGATTCCTGTTCTGGCATGACATTTTGCCTCTATCCGGACTAAATGAGAAAAGTCGTTCAATTGGGTTCCACATCCTCAGAATGTCCTTTATGTTGTTGGGATTAAAACCTTTTTCAGCAGAGTAACTGGCGACTAGACTAGAGATTACTGTAGCATAAAAACAGCATTGCAACAATAAATGCAATACAAACAACATTAATACGACAAGTAACAGGTAACAGCTAATATAATTAGCTATTTATCAAGCCTTTATATGCAATATGTTTGTTGTAAAACTGCAACCACTGATCATGTTTATTATTGCTTTGTCTGTTGATTGTTTCCACCATAAATCTACTGATCTTTCTGTCAATAAAATATGAGAAAACTGTGAAAAATGCCCATATACATGGCCTACAGCCCAAACTGATGTATACAAATTGCTTGTTTTGTCCGACCAACATTCCAAAAGCCCAAAATATTCTGTTTACTATCATGTAATACAAGAACAGCCAAGCAAATTCTAACATTTGTGAAGCTGGAACCAGACAGTATCTGGCATTTGTGCTTGAAAAATTACTAAAACAGGTAATTGATTACCAATTTCTGACTCATCTTCTGTTGATTAATGTGCATTAAACTAATTATTAATCCTTTCGGCTCTAGTTTGTTACAGACAAGGCAGCATGCACACACAGACTTTCCTGCACACAACTTCTGGTTCCCTTACTGACTGCACAACAAATGTTTTGAAATCATAAAAGAGAAGCAAAATTGCTCAAAACAAGAACCACAGCTGTCTTTTGTCTGCAGTCTGGCTACAGTAATGTTTCCCAACCCCCTGACTTAGACACAGTAGATTCATGCCATTTGTTCCAATTCTTCTCAATATTTGCGTTTCTCATGCGGTCACTGGTGGCAAATGTTCTCTCGTACAGCTCAGGAAGTCACAAATCAGATCTTAAAGCTGGAGTCCAGAACTTTGGTCAGGTTCAAACTACAGCACAGATCACGGAGCATCTAGTGTGGTGACTGTGATGTTGTTTCGCCTCGTTGTTTTTAGAGCTGTTATTACAGCTGTAATATGACAGACCTAAACACCATTTCTCAGTAGACTGTTTTTAGCCACGCTAACATCAGTATGCTAATATACTCACAAGAACAGTGCTAACATGAATATTTTAAGTTATATATATTAAAGAAATATATGAAAGAATATATTAAAGAAAAATGTAGTTTAAAAAAAACCTCTTTTAAGATCACATCCATGGTCATATTGTGTACACCTAATTAGCAATATGTGCCAAACACAAACATTTCTTTGTATTCTTATTTCAAATCATGTTTTCTTCATGTAAAACAAAATCTGACATGTGCTAATGTAACCTTTAACTAACCGTAACTAACCAGTTTCAACCATCAAACAACCTTCAACTTTTAACGGCACTAGCATTAATATTTCATGTCAGAAGGAGTGTTTCTGGGGGTGGGGCCTCACTGATTACTGTACAAAAACCCAAATTTATTCATTGATTTGGGTGAAACTAGATCATATTTTGTGGAGGAAATATTTTAATATTTTCAGGTTTTTCCTCTGATGTCCTCCAGCTGCTCTGCCTGAAGCAGCCTCCCAGTGAACACAGCTGGACGGAGACCGAACAAGATGAACTGAGGCCAGTTTAATGACAGGGAGTCCAGTACGGCGGTGGTTTACAGAGTTTCATGATTGGCAGATAGCTTTAACATTACTTGTTGTAGCTGTTGTTTGACAGTTACCGCTAGCTTGGTTAGCCATGCCCATTAGCTGACTCGCTCCCGGGGTTCCAAGAGCCAAACCTGGCAAGAAAACCACCTTGGTACTGTATTCCCTGTCGTCAAACTGGCCTCCGTCGGGTCCTCGGGCCATGTTTGGAAAGTCCTTTTAAAATTTAACCAGGTGTGTTCACTGGGAGCTCCCTTTCGGGCAGAATAAGCTAGTTAGAAATCTAGCTGCATGACAGGGGCGTAACTGACTCTCTTGGCTACTATAAACACCAATTAGCTTCCACAACAATCCCCTCCCTACCTGACTGTTTTTACAGGAAACGTGTAAACAACACTGGAAACAGTTATCTCGAACAATGTTTACAATTAGTGTGTTAGCATGCTCAAATTTGCTAATTACTATTAAATCTTAAGAACAGCTGAGGCTGATGGGATATCATTCGCAGGTATGTGATCATAAACCAAAGTGTTGGACTAACTGAAATTTTGACCTGGTGACGGCGCTAGATGAAAAGTTTAGGGCTGTTTCATCCAATGTTGTTCAGGTATGTAAAGCCACAAATGTCAACGTCATGGTGGCACAACGGGAAAAGTCAGATGATCCCTAAAGTCAGTATACATCATCTGGAGATCATGAGTGAAAATAAGGAAAAATACATTTGCCTATTGGCATAATTACCCCCTTATCTCTGTGAAATGTATCAAGTCTGAACATCACTGCAATTTTAAACAACTCTCAGTTTGAGCAGAACTTGAGTTTTAATCTGTTTCTGTTATAAAAGTTCATGATTACCTCTTTTGCTGAAATATCAACAATCAGACTCATTAGTGAATTACTACACAGTCTATTTCTGTGTCATCAACAGTGAACCCAGTTCAAAGAGTAAAGATGTTTTTTTCTCAAGTTACAGTCATTCTCTGGTTTCATGGGGCAGCGCGGCCTCTGCAGCAGTTTGGTGGTTTTCGAGAGGGTCGGCCTGTAAACAGCAGTAAGTGAGGTAGTTAACAGGGGGCTTGTTTAGTTTTCTGCCAAATGACTGACTTCAAATTGACCTGTGCCTGAGAGACTGAGACAGGAAAGCCTCTGTGGTCAGATCAAAGCCCGGCTATCAACTGCTGCTGCTGCTGCTGCTACGATACGATGCTTTGATGTGCTCAAAGGTTATTATGATAACCTTCCCCAGAAAGACAAAGAGAAAGAATGAAATTAGGAAAATCTGATCGGATATGAAGGAGAAAAGTGGATCATAAAGAGAGAGAGACAACACAGGATGGATATTTTAATTTAAGATATACTGTAGCAGCTTGAGGTTTGTCCAGTTTGATATTAAATGTCAGGTCAGCACAGAATTTTCGACAGTAATGGAAAAGATCAATTTTTATATTAAGGAAATGACTCATAATGAGTGACATATTTATGCACACACATGTAAAAGGAGTAAAAATCAGTAGCTGGTGAATGTTTTCATTATAATTTAAGTACGGTGAGCAAAATGTTTTACAAACTTACAGCAGGATATCACATTCCAAACTGAGAAAAACCAACACGGAACATTTTGTATGTCGCATGTTGAGAAGTTTGACAAAGGCCTTTAAAATGAGGCAAAAATCAAATTCAATGATGTAATGAATATTTATATCGATAATTTCCAAACATTTTATCCAGGATCCACACTTTTACACAATTTTTTATTTTTTGTATGTTTTGTATATATTTAACTATCTTAGCCTAAACGGGAAATGGAAGCAGGAGGTAACCTCAGGCTCTACTAAATGTTTTATTTTCATAATAAATCTGAAATCTTAATTTAAATGAGGGATCACATGGAGTATTATCGCTCAGCTCGTCATTTCTATGGAGTATTTTATTAGCCTCCTTTAGCTCATTGTTTTGGTTTTATGGTACTTTTACTGTTTGGTTAAGTGTCAAGTGATGGTCTGACAGACTCACTGTACACACACCAGTCATGTGTGTGTGTGTGTGTGTGTATGTGTGTGTGCATGTGCTGCATACTTATTCTGATGTAGCTGCTGTACTATTCACGATCACGTCTTTTTTTGTACTTCAGTCCATCAGACTATATGAGTAGAAAAATAACAAACTATACTGAGAATATTTGCAGATAGTGTTTGACCTCAGTCTGGAGAAACACCTGGTCTGTGAGCTGCTGCTCTGTGCTCCATCATCCTTTACAGCCACACATCAAACAGACCCCACTGGCAGCACTAATAACAGCCTAATGACAGCCATTATCTGCTCGTCAGCCTCCTTCAGTCTAAACACAACTCAGCACTTATTCAGCTGCAACTGGCTTTTTTAAATTCATAGTTTAAAGCGAAGTGCAAAAACCAAAAATACCAAATTTATGTTTTCAGCAGGGAGGGAGGAAGAATGGGAGTGGAACCTCTTCCATGGAGTCCGCCATGTTGCACCCCTTTGTTTCTACAGTAGCCCAGAATAGACAAACAGAGACTGGTAGCAGATCTGAACCCAAACACCCAACACAGGAGCTAACAGATCCAAGGAAGTTCAGTTTTACTTGGATCAGGGGTCAAAAACCAGAATAATCAGTCCAATAAGTGAACTTAATTGACAGGAAGCAAGCAGGGAATCAAAGTCTGGTGAGTCAGAATCCAAGGTTTGTACAGGTGGTCACAAAAGCAGAATACAAAAAACGCTGGAGAGCCTGTCGCACTACACAATCGGGCAGAGAATGAATAAAAGTGGCCTGTATAAATACTAAGAGACTAAATGAGGAGATGGGCAGGGGAAAGGAATGAGAAGATTGCAGGATAGGCAGGATGACAGGAGAGTTAGTGATATGGCGTGAAGACAGAGAAAATAAATGAATAACCCAAAGAGCTAACGGAGGTCGTGACACCTGGCTCTGGAGAGGGCCTTTCGCATTTTTCGTGGCCACTGTAGGGCAGAGACAAGGGGTGTTAAGTAGGTTATAATCTGCAACCACACCACCAGATGTCACTAAATCCTACACACTGGATTATTTCAGTTTAATGTTCCTTGTTTTCATAGTTTAAGCATATATTATAACACCGTATTGACAAAGGTCATTTGGAAAGATTGCTACAGCAAAGTCTGAAGGGGCAAAAGAAACAAGAGCTGTCATAGAGTTAGACAGATTAACTGTTTTTTAAATTCTTCAGCCTCTTGTGATGTCCAGCCCACTCGCTGATCCCTGAATTCTGAATGAACCGTTCACAGGTTTTGTCTCTGGGATTCCCCTATTGGGAATGGTTGGGAATGATTATTGAGGATTGGGGAAGTGGTGGGAGTGTTTAGGAGTGGTTTTACTGCAGCAGGCTGTTTTATTGTGTTTCATGGAGATCTGCAGGGTAGAGCTGGGAGTGTTTTGGGCTGTTTAAAACGGTCTTATAAAAAGGTTTGACTGCTGTGCGCTGACTGGTGGTTTATGAGCCGATAATGTAAAGGCCAGAGTCGCACAGCCGTGTGCTTCTGTTAAACACTGCAGCTTCACTGTAGCTTAGCATTTGTCACGCTGACCAAAGTATAGAGGCAATGTGATGGCTTCAAAATAAAATAAACCCCAAAACAAAAGACATCAGATTATTTTTATTTGGAGGTTTTGCGAGCTAAAAATGAGGTTAGAAATGAGCCTAAACTGCAAAAATACTAACAAAAGATCCATAAAAACCAGAGGACAGCTCTGAAAGTAGAAACTAAAAACATAAAAAACAGTACTAATGCAGGAAATGGAATCACAGGGGAAGTGGCTGTGGTCATGAGTGGGAGAGTGTGTGTTTCTCCTTGTGGCTATATTTCTATGTGAGTGTGACTAACACCGGCGTAATTCTGAAAAACATACGCCTGCAGACTGAAGCAGAGGTCCATAAATGGTTATCACTACTAAATTTATCTCTGCTCTTTTTAAAGCCTCACTCCTCAAAATTCTCTATTGCTGTAGAAATTCATCATGTTTTGTTCCAGTCTCGTGTGTGGTTATTATGTCACTATTTTTTATAACTTTCCAGGCAACCCTGGTTGATTTTGTTTTCCTACCAGTGCCCTGAACATGGGCACCGTTGATATGTTGACTTCTGAGTCTTTTGGCAACTGATTGGTAAAGCTGAGACTTATTTTAATCCAGGAAGGTTTGGCAAATATATTCACGTACACCATCTTAAAAAATTAGATGATGCATCTCAAAGGGCGTATGCTAAAATGTTAAACTTTGAAGTAAGGATTTATATGCGACTACAAATGAAATTACTGTACTGTGTCTTAGGAAGGTGTTGTTTCCCCACGAGCCTCCAGAACAGCTTCCTTGCTTTTTGTCATAGACGCGACGGGTCTCTGAGGTCTACAGGAGGGATGAATCTTCCTAAAGACACGCTGTTTAACACACTGCTCCGAAATCTCCCATAGGTTTTCAGTTGGGTTAAAATGTGGTTATTGTGAAGGCCATCTGATTTCCATACTCATCAAACCATTCAGAGGTCTCTCGAGGCCTCATGAAAGCATCTACGTCTGCCGCGTTTCTACACTGTTGAATCAGGTTTTACCATTGACCGATAAAGATCGACGACAGCCCATGGTGGCTGGCTGCATTATAGGTTATAAACCCCTCCCCCTCTATGTTAGCAGATGGGACATGGGCCAAACTAAAAACTCAAAATACACGTCAAATACATTTTTTTTTTACCATTTCTGTCATTTGAGGTAGTTCTTATCACGCTGATGTAGGTTCAGCTGTTTTCTGATCAGTTTGGTTTTAATTAGTTATTTGATGCTATAAAAAGGGGGTGAAACATCATGATTGACAGCTGAGCCCTGCTCGTCATTGAGTCAGTGGGTGTATGGGCGGGAACTCGATACCGCGGCTCCACCAGCGCAAGATGGCAGCGCTCGTATCCGGGATGTTTTGGCTTCATTTTTGTACAGTGGGAAGTGGAGACACGTCATCCATCTTTATTTATGTCAATGGTTTTTACCTCTAATCTGTCACCTGTCTAAATTATATTTGCTCTCAGGTGAAATGTGTGTGAATTGAACATGCCCACTATTAAGAAATCACGATACAAAGATGTGTTTCTGCTCGACGGCTCTGCATGTTTGAGTTTTAAATTGTTTTAATGAACTGCGTGAACAGAAGTTAGAACACACTCACCGCAGAGTGACCCGCTTTCTCCTTTATGTTAGTACTTGTACCTTTTACAGACCTCAAAATTGCCACAAATAAGCCATGTACTGTACCGTATACAGTATATGAGTCTTTTTGGTGCATCTCTGGTCATGTTATCACGGGCAGCAGGATAATCTCCCTGCAGCTGCTTTCTGAGCACATGTGGCTAATTTTCAGGCCAGGTTACTGAATGATTTAACTGCCCTATAAAGAGGGAAAAGATTTTGAAAAAAGGTGCACACCAGTTTATTGGAGTTTCTTTTTAGTGGGAGCCAGGTCGGCCCTCTGTATCAATGCAGCTGATTACTGGGCTGTTATCCACGCTCTGAATCTGGCTGGCTGCTGGACACACACTTCAAACAAGCTCATGCAGAGGGAAAGAAAGAAAGAACCAAGAAATCAAAGTAGAGGTGAACGATGTGCAAAAACAATTATATTGCGATTTCTTTTCGACAGATGTTCCGTGGCAATGGTAATTTTTGCATTTTATTTTCACTGAAAAAACAAATATGAAAATGGTGATGATGTGATTTTTGTTGGATCTGTAACAAACAAGCATGTTCTCTTAAATCTGGAGAATATCATTTGTAGGCCAGAGCATCTCTGTAGCACCACAATGCTTCATTTATAATGGTATGTTGTGACGTTACCTTGCAGCTCCTGTGGAAAAAAAGAGAGAATGATGAAGAATAATGTCAGCAATTTGCTAAAATAATCGGTAGAAAGTGCCACATTGTTACCTAATTTACCATTTGTTTTGCAGATAAAACAGATTTTTAATCTCACAGTGAGACAAGAAGAGATCAGTTAAAAAAAAAACTATTTAAAAAGATATTCTTTTCTTAGCAGGAGAAAAATGCCATACCTTCAACTTCACAACTTTAACAATTTTACCAACTAAACAAAACAAAGCTTCTGACAACTTGAACAGGATCATGTTCAAAACCTTTCCTTCTTCTTGTTTCAACGTAAAACACAAAAAGCTTGCAAAAGAAGGTAGTCGTCAATGCTTCCATCTAACTCTAAAATTGGTTATTTTTTCTCTTTTCTGTGAGTTTCTTACCAAACTTTACGTGACTTTAAAATCATTGTGCTGAACTGGACTTGACATCTGGAACAGAAAAAAGATTTGATTTGAAAATAATTTGTTGACGCTATAGAGAACTTTACTCTTATGCCTTTATGTATCAGTGTATCTCTCTTTTGCATGATTTTAAGACCTTTTTATTTAGTTTAGCTTTTCTATGCCCTAATGTACAACAATAAGAAAATTTATAAAGACCAGCTCTCAAAAGATATGGGGAGCAGCTTCTCTAAGACCAGGATGAGGATGAAGATGGAGGAGCGGCAGAAAGTTCTCCAGCTGTTGAAGTTAAAATATTAAGTCAGATTGAAAAAATTCAAATCTGTTCCAATATGTTGTTGTCATCGTTCCCAGAAGTCTGTGGATCGTGACTAAATATTTTGATTTAAACGGTTTTGATTAGATAAAACATCACCGTACATGAGGGAAAGAAAGACAAAGTAAGTGAAAGGAGGGCTGGAGTCTCGAAGAAACAGGTAGAAAGATACAGAAAGTGGGAGTCTGTGAGAGACAGGCGAGAGAAAAAAATAGAGGAGGATGAAACAGAGAGGAAGAAAGAGTTCAACACTTCCAGACAAGTCGCCTGTTAACCCATAAATCACTACAGCAAGCAAGACTGAGAGGAACAAAGAGGGTGAAAGAGATGAAGTTATCTGAGATGAATGGAGGGGAGGAGGGAGGAGGAGAGAGAGGCGAGAGGAAATATAAGACAGAAACAAAGAGAGAGGGGGGAGACACAGACAGAGGAGAATGTTAGTAGTGCAGAAAGTTGTTGAAGTGGCATTTTCGATTCAGAAATACAACATTAGAATATGAGTGTTTTCTGATCAGACTCAACTCTGGAAGATATGCAAAGGTTGAAGTCAGGCTGACTTTGAGGTTTTTACTGGAAGAAATTGACGAGCATCCCCAGGCTTAAAATGGGTCCAATTTTTCTTTGGTGACTGTGGGGCAAAAGAATCGCTCATAATCTTCCTTCACTTCTCCGAAAAGAAGGAATAGACTGAGGACCTGCCTCTAGTCTCCTAAAGGGGCGGGGCAGTGGCAAAAACCCACATGACACAGATCCGGGAAATAAATCATCAGTGAATCATCTGTTTCTGAACTGTCTCCGCTCAAATTGGGCAGCTACTCAGATTGGGTGAAGACAGAGAAGATAAAAGATGACAAAAAGCTGAACTTGGAGAATGCTATTTTTAAAGAAATTGTGGGTGTGAATGGTGGCTCTGTAAGAGTTGACGCTAGACTGCAATGCTGATTGAAAAAGTTGAATATTATTGAAAACCTCAACCCGAACTGAATTGCTGACTTTATTTGAATGATTCAAGAAGCAGCTGAAAGACTGAATAGTTGGAAAAGGGGAATGGTCTGAAGACAATGAATGGAATGAATTGAAAATGTTCAGGTTTATTGATCAGTTTACGCTAAAATGAACTGCTGACTTTATTTGAATGAATTGAAAAGTAGGTAAAGGACTATGAAGAGTTGGAAAAGTGGGAATTGACTAATTAGAATGAATGGAATTAATTGAATATTTTCAGGGTTGTTGAACAGCTTACGCTTAACTGAGTTGCTGACTGTTTGAAGTACAGTTGAAGATATATGAATAGCTAAGTTAAGGAAATAGTGTGGTTCATAATAATTCAGACACTTGATACATCCGACCATCCTGACCTCTTCTGTAAGAAGTAAGAAGTTTTTGTGGTATTGTAACAACATCAAGATATGTCTGCTTCCAACTTTGTGTCGACAATTTGTGTTTGGCGTTTCCTGTTTCAACATGAAAGTGCTTCCGTGTTCAAAGCCAGCTCCATAAAGAAATGATTTTCCCAGTTTGGTGTGGAGGAACTTGACTGGCCTCAACCCCATCCAACACCTTTGAGTTGAACTGTAATCCAGACCTGATCACCCAGCAGCAATGTTGGACCTCTGCAAGCAGGGTCAAACCACGAGAGCGGAGGCTTTTGGGATGAGATTGTGGTTATGTTTGGTGGTCCACGTACTTTTGGACTGAAAATGGAGATGAAGAGTAAGTGAGGGGTTTCTCTTACTCTTAGTCTGTCAGACAGACGGTGATAGCTGCACTTTAGGACATCCTGTCGACCACAGCCTCTTCATCTGTTTCTACAACAGCTGCGTAACATCTCAGCACACACACTCACACACACTCACACACACAACTTTCTCTGTCAACATCTTGTAGAATATTTTGTGCAGAGAAAAAAGTTAAATTTCATTGAACAAGTTATGGTTTGAGTTTGACTCCCAGCCAACACGCGCTCAGTCTCACCTCTTTTAACATTGAACTGTGTGTGGGTATGTGCTCTATAACATGATTTCTTATAATTTCTCCACATTACGCTCTGCAGCTGCTTTTCATCCCGCTGATTTACCCAAAATCCTTGAGACCTTTTAATAGCGCTTAATTAAAGCCAGATACTGCGATAAGTTACATAAACACATTTTTCTTCTAATCTGCTGATCTGTTGCACACTGAGAGACCTTAATTTATATAAAAAAATTAAAATACTCTACTATTATACAGTCTTTCTCTCCCTCTAATACAACATACTGAGTTAACACCAACATGTACACATAACATACATACATACTACATACATGTATATAACTGAAAAAACAATTACACACTCTAATCAGTTGCTTTGATTCCCTGTGGATGTTCATATTTACTGGGTTCATTTGTCGATCCGATTTTCCCAGAGAAACGCTGCTGTCAGCAGAACAGCTGGAGCAGAAACAAACCCACACTCAGCAACTTTCCCATCATGCCCTGAGAGCTGCCTCTTCTCGGTGTGTGTGTGTGTGTGTGTGTGTGTGTGCGCGCGCGCGTGAATTGTTGACATTTTTATGACTCACCCAGAAATACTGTAATATGACATTAACAAACAGAATGTGCAATGACAGTTGGGGTAAACATTTTGCAGCAGGTTAAGCTAACAGTTGTAAAGGAACAGTTACGACTGTTGTACTTCATACTTACGGCCCAATCAGACACAAGACTTACCACACTGGCTTTTTTTAAGGGCTTTGGTGGACACAAAGAAGGGTGCGGTGCGTTTTTATAATAATAATAATAATAATAATAATAATAATAATAATCTATATTTTATAATAATAATAATTTGCCTCCAGGTCTGCTGCTTCTCATGGTAATGATGATTAAAGTCATATACTGTAGTTCTGGGTATCCAGAAACAGCCAGCACTAGTTTCTCCTCCATGACTGTTTTTTCCAAGCAACTGTAAACTGTGTCATCACCACCAAAGGAGGTCTGCTGCTTAATTCATCCGATTGGACAATAAGAAAAAATGATGTTGCGTGCTTTTCTGCTCTGAGTTGGCATTCAGGACTCTCCTCCAAAAACATGAGACAACACGGGTTCTTTAGTGGCATGCAAAATGCTTACTGCCTATAGAAAAACAACTGGAAAAAGATGCCTCTGACTGCAAAAACTGCACTCTGTCTGACCAGTGTCTTAGTGTGCATTGGTCCTATTCTTTTCATTTCAGTGGAAGTGCATTCAACAAAATAGTCTTCTTTCTTCATTCTAGCTCTTGAAGGATGGGTTCACAAAATATTTGTCTGTCCTAAAAAATTTATTTAAACAAGTGTTTTCACAGTTTATGCAAGCAGAGTAGAGGAAACAAGAAGTGGGACCCAGTTGGATACAATGGGTGCAAAACTGGTGCCGTTCAAATTATTTAATAACAAAGTCAATGCACAACAAGCTTAGGGTAGGTAGGTGGCAGGTGAGGGGTCAAACCACCACCAGAGAGTTTCGAAAGATATCTTCTTGATTTGACCAATTTTTCAAATTATGAGGACTTACTTAAGTCCTTTTTGAGCACAATGTTGGACAGAACGAGGACTGTGGATTTTGTTTAATTGAATTGAAAGTATTATTTAACATTGTGCCTTTGATAGCAGATTCAAAATCCACTCGTCATAGTTTGATTCTCCCACATGTAACTATTAATAGTTAGATATAGGATATCATTTGAAGACATTCTGCTCTGTTTGAGTTTTCTTTGTACAAAGCACTTGCTCACTGATGTTACAGGGAAAGATTTATATTTCTTTCACTTTCTTGGTGAGAAAGAAAATTTGCTAAACACACTAACCCCAACCCAAGGCCACACTAAACAGCAGAATATAATATAAGCAAAATCACGTAGAAGTGCTGCAAAACTCCTCTGCATTTGAATCATTTGTGCTGATTTTTTGAGCATTCAATTAAATATAATTTCAAAGTAGATAAAGAAATCTATCTGCTGCCAAGGCAGGTGGCCAAGTAAAACAAGAATATTATGCGATTTGATGAGAAAGGGCAGTACTAAAAGTGAAGGCAATTTAACTTGATGCTGCAGGCGATATACATGCTTAAATGAGTGAAAATCTATCACCACTTGTGTTAGTGTACAAATAAAACACACACACAGCCTGCCGGGTTCTCAAGATGGATACTGATATTTCATCACGGACGTTTCTTTGAGTGTTTGTGTTGGTACGTGCCATTTGTGTTTCTAATGATTATTCAGCCAGTCATTGAGCACTTAGGCTACTGCCATTAATTCAGTCCAATTAGTGCTACGTGCTGTATGACAACGCCAGCAGCTGCAGGCTCTGCTTTCATTAGCCTTCATTAGGTCCAATTATTTAAATAGTAGATAATGATGTGGAAAAAAATGATAAAACTAATTTTATTGATTCCCCAGATGAATCCTTGGAGATTACAGCAGTTGCGGAGTAAAGAGTAAAACTCACTGAAGGCTATGAATTAAAATATAAACAAGAGAGGACGTAATAGAGCTGTGCGGTCATCCGATAGTGTCACTGGCAACATGTAATAATTCTATGAGACATTATTTTCTCACTAAACTTTGTATGGATAGCCCAATGATAATGGTTCTGTAATTTAGTCCTGTTGGGAGCATAAATGTCTCCAGAGCAGCTTCACAGTTACACAGAGAACACAGTTCTTCTTAAAGATATTCCGTCATCTGGTATTTATGTCTGAAGAGCAACACACATTTAATGCCTACATAGCACACAATTAATTGTGTTACAAATGTGTCTGTGCCATGTAGAGGTAGTAGGGCTACAGTGCAAGTATTAAAGTCTGTTCCAGATGTTTGTAATTTGGAGCAGTATCAGTTGTCCTTGATTCAACCTTCCTTGAAAGACTATGACTCTTCACAAAAATTGATTTGACGTGTACTTTGAGTTTTTAGTTTGGCCCATGTCTCCTGCCCAGGGACTACAGATGTAAATTAGCTTATAGCTAACTCTGGTATAGCTAAGAAGCTGTGCACTGTCCCTATCAAATAAAAAAATAAATAAAAAATAAATAAATGTACCATCTGCTAACATGCAGGGGGAGGGGTTTATGACCTATACTGCAGCCAGCCACCAGGATGCGATCAAGATGTTTTGGCTTCTCTTTTGGGGAGCTCTCATGTTGTCAATCTTTCCAGTCAATAGTTGAAGACGACAAGTTTGAAACTGAAACAAATCTGTTGGTGTTGAAGTGGGCTTATAATAATATAATATATATAATATAATAAGAACACTTTCACTAACATCAGGTTGGACACCTAATTAACCACATTGGGCCACAGACTAAAGAAAATGACTGAGACTGAAAATGATGAGTGAGTCCGACTGACGGTGACTGTTTGGGCAGATTTGGTTTATCAAAGACGCTAACAGAGCAACACAGTACATGAAATAATTACTGTAGAATGGCCGGAACACCGTCTTTAACTATATATGTTTAAACGTTACGTACAGTTAGGGCTGAAAATCACAAAAGAAATAAAGTTTGATGATTTTGATTTCTCTGCAATGCAAATCAGCCACCAGTTGTCTACCTGCACGTTTAGTTGATAGCGCAACATCAGTGAGTCGGTGCACATAGACACATAATTTAAAATAATGTATGTACAGCTAAGAACCCACCCAAACACAAAGAGCCACACACACACACACACACACACACACACACACACACACACACACACACACACACCGGGGTGGGATTGGACAGCCATTAATTTGCAATTACTCTTTTTCTCAGGAGGCCTTGTGAGAAACATTCTCTGCTTTCAAAATGTCTTCACCTCTCTGGTCCAAAGAAAATGTAAAGTGGAGTTGACAATGTACAGATCGTTACACACTTTACACCACATGTAAATATATTTTAGTGAGACTGTCAAGACGACAGATAATTTGTTCAGTGGATAATGGGGACACTTGGATCTCCGTATTTAATTACGACATATTAAGTCCAGTAATAATTGTTGCTGAAGTGGATAAAAATGTTTTTTGCAGATTTACTTATGTGGTGTAATTCTTCCAGAAATGTTTTTTTTCATCCAGCTGCAGCTTACGTGTGTGACTCAAATCAGAGTTTCATCAGAGACAAAACACAGTTAAACAGGGGCGTGTGTTTATTCCAGTACAAACACTCTACAGACACTTTGGATTTACCTTCCTTTACTTTGATGTCCCCCCACCCCACCACAAACAATTACCTCATTTAGGTTGTTGTTTTAGTTTCACTGCTGCATGCTCGAGGGGCTTCAGTGGTCTTCCCCCTCACTGACACTGGCTCATACTGTACAGTATATTTATATGGTAGTAAAGCCCACACTTTTTGATTTCAAAGGCTCTGAAGGATTCACTGTAAACTGTCTACTGGTGTAGTTCCATATCAGCTGACATCCTAACATCCTTTTTGTCAGATCTGTGACCCACCAAAGGCGTCTTTTATTTTAAATGCGCTTCATGGAGCATTACATGTAGGTGCTGAGTTCCTTATAGCCATTTTGTGTTGATCTTCTTTACTGCCCGGTTCAACATGTGTGTGAAGAATCCATGTTTCAGAATTTAGAGCTTCTTTGCAGCAACATCCATATTTGAAGCATTG
>JBBPCS010004453.1:0-11314 GCA_037974645.1 Hollardia meadi | reverse complement strand
ATGTATAGCCCTGAACACATCTCAGAACAAATACAACCACTCCTTGGCCCCCTGAGTTCCAACACAAAATCAGCTACAAAAAATCTGGGTGTAATTCTGGATAGAAATTTGAGTCTACACCATCACGTAAAGAAATCCAGTCATGTTTTTACCAATTGAGGAATATCTCCAAAATTAGATAATTTCTGTCCTTTAGTAATACAGAGAAAATTATTCATGCCCTTATATCCTCCCGCTTTGACTACTGTAATGCCTTGTTTACTTGCTTAAACAAGCGAGTTATGGAGCAGCTTCAAATTGTTCAAAACTCAGCAGCTAGAATTTTAACCAAAACAGAGAGATATTCACACATTACACTAATTCTTGCTTCCAGTCTCTTTTAGAATCCATTTTGAAGTGCTCTTAATCACATACAAGGCTATGAATGGTCTGGCACCCGAGTATATAACTGAGCTCCTCATAGCACATTATCCAAATAGACCCCTCACGGTCTCCTAACTATTCCTGAGTCCAGGTTAAAAACAAAGGGCGATCGGGCCTTTGCAGTTCTGGCTCCTGCTATCTCAATCCTCTGTAGCTGAAAGAAATAATGATACAAAGGTTATTGGACCTTCATCTTGCGTGACTTGGCATGACTGCACCAAGCCACCTATTAAAGTAGTAAAAGGCTCAAATCATACCTATCAGTCAAAATGTTTAAGCAGCTCTAACTCATTCTCCTTGTTCTTGCACTGCTTGTAAGAAGTTGGTAATTTGGAAAGGTATGTCTGTACTTGGAGGCTTTGCAGAACTGACAACTGATACTGCCAGTGTCTCAATAATCACGTTCCGTCCTCCAAATTTCTCATCCAACCCTCCACTTTCCTTCTTTTCCAGCACAAATAAATGCACCCACAGCAATCTGCTCTTGCTTCCCAAGCTCCATTTTTGCACAATGGTGACACTGTTTGTTCCTTCAAGCAAATCCAAGTGAAATTTCTACACCCCATCAAAATGCACGACTATATTACTGTTAAGAATAAACAAATAATTACTACGGAAAATTTCCAAATAAATGAATCATACTGAGCCATTAATCACATGCTAGCATGTGTTGATCACAGCGAGGCTCAAATCTCCTTAATGAGCAGAGTTAATGCTTGCCACAGTCATTGTTACTGAGTCTATTGCTGAGTCTAATGAAGCTGACTCGGGTTTTTTTTACCGGATTCCACAATATGCCGTTCCAAGCTGTTATTCTTTCTATAGAAAACGGTACAGTTTTGCAACCAATAGTGCTTGTTATATGTGATCTTGGGAGCTGCAGTTCTCCTGCATGCTAAAGTGACTGAAAGCTATTCCACTGTGGACTATCCCCCAGTGAGAGCTGGCAATACTGAGTTGCAGAGAATTTACAATAGATTTCCATTAGATTGATGGTCCCTTCTTTCTGGTGCATGTTTTATTTCCCTGTTGCTTGCCAGTAACAGCAAGGCTGCATCTCGGTGTAATTTTCCCTGTGTACAGGAAGTTTTGCAAGTCTAATTTCTGCCCTTGAATTGAAATACAAAAAGCGGCTACAGATATACAATGTATTTGCACCACGATCATTTAACATTTCACCGTCAAGGGTCGTTAATCATGCTCTTGTTTCATATAAAAATTGTGCATCAATAACGGGGAACAGGACTGAGGAGAAATAAATCACGGAGAATATTTTCGATTAATCACACATCCAATTTTTTAATCAACATAAGAAACAGAAAAATTAACAACAGATTCATCCTTGTTTCATGCTCCTGCTTAAGATTAATTGCAGTGAAATTCTGTGGCAGGTTGGTTCAAACGACAGACACAAACACTTTAGTTTGCTATTCTCTGCTTTAAATAATCACACTGTGCAAAGATGACAGTAATATAACAGCAGCCTTACATTTAGACCCTTTAGCCAGCTCATTTAGCACTGCACAACACCCACAGCTTAATTAGCTCTGTCAGTATCATCTGCAATTCTGAATGATTTCACAGCATCTTTTTGATGCTTTGCTGAAAGACACATTTTTCTGTAATTTAGTCCTCTACCCATGTAATCATCTTGGGAGTGTTTTCTCACTTTAGCGGGCAGTTAGCTGTGATCTGACGGCCTACATTAAAGCCTATGCTGTGACTGCATAACACTAACTGTGTGACACGTGCGAGGCACTAATTGTGGTGATGATTAATGAGCAAGATCACATGATGTCTTTCATCTATCATGTTTCTGAAATAAATTCAGAACCAAAATGTTTGAAACTTCTCCTTGTTCTGATAATTAACTTATGTATCTGTTTGTATCTTAAAAACTCAAGACTCATCAGGGAGGGTGTACTAATTCCTATTTGGTGGATATTTTCCAGGTTTATTCCAGTTTCCAGTTTAATATCAATTAAATTTTGACAGACATACAAAGCTCCACTAATAGTTAAGCAGTCCTCTGTAGTTATATAGTTACGTATAAGGTTACACATATTGCATCTAAATCAGTTTGACACAGAGATGTTATGAGATTAAACATTTATCAGGGGAGAAAAAGTTCTGTCTCAATGTATCTCCTAGTTGGGGCAATGGGAAACAATTCTAATGCCTTATGCAGTAGCCATAGCAATAACCTCTCTGCAGTTTTAACTATGTAAGCTACATAATGGACTTGGGTTGTTAAACTGCTTGTTTTTCTTACCACATTGGACTTTTAAGGGCTATTACTGCATTCCTAGATTTCTGCAATTAACTTGGTGGGTGCAATGTTTTTCATAACCAATATAAATGGCGTCCAAAGTTAGGAAAGTAAGACTGAAGTTGTTGACTCATTTGCTCTTCCTATGATAGATGTCAACTGGGCTATGCAAAAAAACAGGGAATATCTTTGTAAACAAATACCCAATGAATGTGAATGTCAGACATTTTATTTTCGTTTGGTTTTATTAAGAAAATGATGATGAACATAAATGAGAAACACACGTATATTATTGTTTATGCCTGCCTGCTCCTTTGCACCTGCTATGATGGATTTGTTTTAGTATTTATTTGTTATATGCAAATAATTTCTTGTACTTTCCTCTGCATTTGATTATGCACACTGGAAACATTCCCAGGGTCATTAGCTGGTTGAGATAAATGTAGCGTAATGTATTGTGATTCTCAATTGCTTTATCTCACATCAAAGCTGAGGAATTGGCCTGATGATAAAAGGTTTCTCCAAAGAAACTTATTCGATTGACTTTTAAAAAGATATGTATCTCTCTGGAAAATTATACATGATTATTAGAAATGAGTGTATTGTTCAAGCCAACAACAGAGATGAGGTTAAGGTTTATGTCCATAAGCTGAATATCTGAATCTACCCCAGTCTGTCTTGGAAAGTAGAGCATGTTCAAATGTTAAAACTCAAAACTACATTGTAAAAAGTTGAAAATGAAAGTTGGATCACTTCACAGAGGTTTAGTGAAATTCATTATGTGATAGACTATTTCTTGGCCTGGACCAATTTCTAGACAACCAGCAAAAAGTTTCTGGTCCCGGCCAAGGCCTAATAGTACAGCACACAATTCCTAGCGAAGTGAAGTGTTATTTTTACACCTCTGTTTTGGGATACCTGGTGGAGCATGCGCCCTATGTCCTTGGCAGCAGGCCGAGTTCGATTATGACCTTTGCTACATGCCGCCCCTACTCTCGCCCCTGTTTCCTGTCACATTTTCAGCTATCCTGTCAAATAAAGGCACAAAAAGCCCACAACGTATTGAAATAAGACAAACAAGAAAGGTGTTAATTAGTGAGATTTAGAGGTGCTGGTAGGTGGATTTTGTCAGGCTATATGTGTCCCTGTGTTTCTAGTACCTATGTAAAGCAGTGTTGGGTGTAACGCGTTACAAAGAAACGCATTGGAATACTCAGATTACTTTTTGGTGGCAATGAGTAAGTTAGTTTTGCTTTTCAAATAATCAGTTATTTAGTTACGTTTTCAAATAAGCAATCGGTTATTTTTAAAATATCACCACATTTCCCTATGTCTTTTATTGCTTTCATTGAATGTTTGTTGATTTGTGATGTGCTGTAGGCTATAAGAGCCCGCGTTTTACTGTTTTAATAGAAGCTGGCATACTGCATACTTTTTAATGGTTGTAATCTAGTAACGTAATGAGTTACCTTTAAAAGTAACTCTACCCAACATTGATGCTAAGCTATAAGCTAACCGGCTGCAGGCTCTACATATTTACTGCATGGATTCACAGAAAGTGATTTCAGCTAAATTATTTCCCATATTATTGGACATGAAACAAGTTACAGCACTGTTATAATTGCAAAAATATTATGCTTATATTTGCTTTAAATTGAACATTTCTATAACATACTATCCATTATTTTGATCTTGGGCACAAAAGTTTCCATATACCAACCAAAACTTGGTTTTCCTCTCCTGTTACTTTTATCTATTATCTGACTAAAGAAGGAGTCCCCTAATTGGTACCAATTTAGCCAAAAAGACAGAAATCACCTATGACAGATCACCTATTTTTACAGAAATGAAAATGACATGTACATAACAAGACAGACAGACTCTTGACAGGGAACAAACACTGGTAGTTCAGCAGAAGAGCCTCATGTCTTTTGTCAGTTTTGTTTGGTTCACTGTTATTACTCTCATAGTGCTGTTTTCGGTCACATCATGCAGCTGTTTTCAGCGAAAAAGCTCAGATAAACCCACTACACACTACCTGCTCTGCATCAAATGGCAGAAAGACACATTTATTTATTTCAATAAAATTTCACTTAGCTCCCATAAAAATGCTATCAATTTACACACCATTTATTTTCCAAAGGGAGGTTTGAAAAAAACATTTGGGGACCAGCTGCCACAGTGAAACATGGAAGTAGCTGTAGCTATATTGTGACAAATCAATGCTTGTTTGAATCTTACAGAGCATCAGATAGACAGTGCAGAAAAGGAGTATACTGCAGCTTGAGAAGATTCTATGGACATTTTGCTATTTTTTTCCCCACCATGCTCCAAACTGGTGCCTTTTGAAATCTATTAATGCAAGGTGTACATGCACACAGAAAGCATTGTGATCAAAATGTGATCAGATTGGACCACATCTGGAGGTTTGGGTTGCATTGTGATCAAATGTCATCCAGGTGCAAAGACAATCCAAGCAAGTTGAAAGGTCACCTAGCTCCACCTCTTCCTGCTAGCTCAGGCAGGAGGAGGTGGAGTTAGAAAGAAGTGTCCAAGTGTGTTAAATTAAATAGTCTTTGCCTCCTCTTCGAAGGCTGGTTCCCATGTTGAAATGTGATTGGGGTTAGGGTTTAGGTAGGTTATGGTTGGCATCTGTGACTTGAATGGTTTTAATTAGAATACGGTTATGTTGTTCAGGTAAGAGAAATTGCAGGTTAATGCTAAGTATAAATGGGACATAAAGTTTACTTTGTCCCTGGGAGCCATAATGATGGATCTGATGATGGATGATGAACTTGATATCAGACTCAAAGATCGCGCCCATTCATTCATTCATTCAAGTTGTAATGAACCTACATACTCTAACAATCTATCATACAAAGAGTAAGAGTTGACTTTGTTTGCCATTTGTGGTGTCCTGTCCACAGTTTTACACTTGTCTTGTAATAGTAGGGAAAAATCTTTTCAGGCTGCAGGCGCAGAATCTTAAAAGAGGAAATTGTGTTCAGAAACTGCTCTGAATCCATTTAACAGCACCTGAATCAAGAAAATCCTTTTTATTTTGGTCTCAGTGCAGATTGATAAACTAACTGTTGACATCACTTGAAGTGATTTGCAATGATGTGATTGCGTCGGCAGAATGAGCTTGAAAATCTGTTGCCACACAATGGCTGTTCTCAATTATTGAGCAAACCTTACTGAGATAATATCCGCAGTGTAATTGGAGGTTAAAGTGATTTGGGTGAGTAAATTGCTTTCGTACATGGTAATGATGTCAAACTTTTCTCATGTGGTTCCATAAATTCTGCAGTGACATGCTCACTAGGCTCTAATAGTATAACCCTACACTTTATTTTGTGTCCATTGGAACACAACAGGAGGAAATGGGAGAAAGTTTGTTGCTAACAAAATCTAAATGACAAGTTATTTTCTGTAAAGGTCACAATCACCTAGAATCGCAGTAGCATGACGGATTAGAGCAATTTTCTTGAAACCTGATATAGCCCATTACATTTAGCACAAGCAGAAGGAAGCTAATCTATAACACTTTGCGAGCTGAAACTCTCTCTGACAGTAACAGGTGTGTGAGTTTGATGTGTTGAGCTGAAAACAGCTTGTGGTCGTTTCCTAAAGCAGCAGATGGAGAGTGGTTTTCTCAGAGAGTGCCGGGTCATATGCAAGCATGTATACAGACGACAGTGAGGAAGAGGATTAGAGGAACCTATTTTGTGCCTATTTTATATAAACATGTCAGTTGGTTTGAACATCAAAATACGGTGACTCATACAGAAGAAGCTGTAAGAGCAGCTGGCCAGATTTTGATTGTTACTTGAAGTTATGGCATGATGCTGTAGGGGTAATTGCAGTATAATGGGCCATCAATGTATATGAGGATGTTGATAATTGTAGCTGTCTGACTGTCTGGCAAAAATCACACAACTAGAATGTAAGTTCATTCCTGTTTATGTTAATAATAACATTTAAATTTTTTTTTTTCAGTTTTCTTCTTTCACTAGTTGACATTGTGCAACTTACACATTTTAATTGTGATTTATTATTCAGGGTTTTTTTTCACTTACTGTACCAACAAGAGGAGGAGTTGAGGTTAGATGGATTTAATTAGGTCAGAAAATCATGGCGGATGCATTTCAAGATGCTATGTTTAATAGTGTGTTTTGGATTCATTAGGAATCATCACTGTCTTCAGCCCAGTCTAATCAGGAGGAAAAACATGCTTGTCTCAATTAAAGAGCCAAACATTCATTTTACTGTATATGAGCATCAACACAACCGGTATGAGAAATAATTTAATACAAAAAGTTATGTTCTGCTTGAGTGAAAGGGCACCGCAGGCCCTCCATTACTATCTGATTGGTATGCATAAAATAAGACACGGGCCTGCCCGTATCCTCTTCTTCACCTTAGTATTAATTGTTAGCTACAGTAATGACTTTGACCTTCACTAGTGAGATGGTTAAGTATGTGTACTTCCCCTACATCTGTGCTGCAGCAGGCACTGCTTGTCGTTGGCATATACTGAAGAATATAAAAACCAACTTGTTTAAGTATTGTCAAAGTTGCAAAGTATTTTGATGATGAATATAAATGAGAAACACACGTGTATTGTTATTGTTTATTGTTTAACGTCAGTGATCTTTTCCTAAACCTAACCATGTGGTTTTTGTGCCTAAGCTTAACCAAACCATTGACTGTATATAGAGATGGACGACATGAGAGCTCCTCAAAAGTGAAGCCGGCTGCAATATATGTTATAAACTCCTCCCCCTCAATAATATCAGGAAGGACATGGACCAAACTAAAATCTCAAAAGACACCTTAAATAAATTTCTCCCAAAGATGTTTTCTGTCATTTAAGGTAGTTCTTATCACGCTGATGTGTATGTTCAAGTGTAAAATTTTCGGATCAGTTTGGTTTTAATTAGTTACTTAATGCTATAAAAACGGGGTGAAACATCGTCATTGACAGCTGATCCCTGGTCGCGATTGGGCAGGCAGGTGTATGGGCGGGAACTCCTCCGCTGCCCGGGTCGTCACAATATTGACGATAACTTTAATAATAACAAAAAAATGAAATATCGATATCCTGTTAAAGGAGCAATTTGTAAGATGATGAGTCTTATTCCAGGGTCGTCAAATACTGGGTTGGTAGGTCGGGCAGGCCACATACCGAAAGCATTGGCATTTGCCGTCCTGGGAATGAGGTTAAAAAATCAACTGTACACACATCACACATTACACCTTTAGTAGTACATACTATATGTGATAATTTTGTGAAAATAATCTAGCACAGATGTTTGGCCTTGTGGTTCTTTTGTTTATCAGTTCATCTGGTTTCTTTTTCACGATTCATTAAGTGCAATTGTTCTTTTTGTACGCTTCTATGGTTACAGACTCTCTCCACCTCCCTACACTTGTATTTTGAGTTTAATTCATTTGCCAAAAAACCCCCACACAAAACACACAATGAACAAAGCATTATTTGGTTTTTCAAATTTTCTATAGATATGGCGATAACACCAGTATTGTGAATTCTTTTTACCATGAAAATTGGGTAGTGAAAATCGTGACAGTCTTAATTGAAACTCAGGTATGTACTCTACTATTGAACAATAATATCGATGCACAGTCACAGGTATGCTGGTGGGTTAACTGACACCTTAGCATTATTATGACAGAGATGGAAATATTTTACCATTGTTCCCTTGTGTGTGTGTGTGTGTGTGTGTGTATTTTTCAGGTACAGATTAAGCCAAATGACGATCCATTATGAGTCACACATTTAAGCACCTAATACAGTATTTTCTCTTTTGTTTTGAAATGCTTATTGGTAAACATACTGCACGTGCATGTTTGTGTGAGAGGTAATTTGAGAACATATGAACGACTTCAGGAAGTTACTGTATTTGGTTTGTTGCACAGGTGTCTGCTTTTCAATAAAGATGCATTTGCAAACATAATTTAGTGTCGGATACAGGAGGGGGTTTATCAAAGTTATAGGGTTATAGGCTTAAGTCAATAAGCCAGGCTGAATCAGTGGGATTTTCTTTCATAAATCACCCATTCACCGAATCACCACATAAACGGCTTTGCCTGATACTCTGTACGATCGTTCTATGTGAAAATATCAAATTGTCACCATGTTTTTTCAGCCTGGGCTACATTATCAAGCCTCTTAGCAGGATGTGACATTGGACTCTCACGGTGCATTCACAGGTGTGGCAGCACGTGGGTAGTGTGTCTCCACTGTGAGCTGATAGCGATCATCAGCTATCACAGCTCATTCAGGCCCTGCACCAATGTCAGAAGCAGCCTTTTCAAGATGTTAGTGATTAGCATAGGTTGGCCTCGTGGCTAATGACATTTCAGAGCGTATTCCAATGACAATGCTCACATACTGCACTCATTAGAATTCCAGCCACGCCGGGCCGGGTCAGAGGGGGCAGGCACGCAGGCAAGCCGGATGTCTGACAGTATGCCAAAAGTAGCACAGCTGTCCACTTTCCTGAAGACCACAAATGCCCCCTTAGCCATTCTCAGAGTCATGGTGCAGTCTTACCCTGAGGTATATGCAGGTTGCTACTGCTGACTCACCCACTGCATACAGTGAACACAAACTGACTGTGATGAATGATGAGCAAGTCAGCTGGCAGGTCCCCTTTTCCATGTGAGTTATTTCCTCTGCAGATACAAAAACAGAAAATGTGATGGAAAGAAAGAGGAGACATGTGGGAAGGTGCAGCAGAGAGACGGTGGGCAGCAGGAGAAAAGCAGCATAATGTAGCTCTTAAGAGTACGTTTGAAAATGCTCTTTGAGAAACCATACATGAATGCAACATGAGAAAGAAACTAGTCCAAGAGTCCAGTTTAGTTCAAGACAAATGGAGAATTTCCTTTGATGTAGGAACACAACAGAAGTACAGAGAGAAATATAGTCATGGAATGACACATTACATGATGCTAGCCAGCCTGTTTCTTTTGATCTCTCTGTCATAACGTCATAATATGATTTCTTTAAAATATCTTTCACTTTAGTGTGCTGAAAATAATGCCATGATAACAACCGCTGAGCAGTCACAGTAACAAATGCTGACAGGTAAGTTGACAGATGGCTTTTTAGAGTCCACTGAGCTCAGTAAAAACACGAAAAAATAAATAAATAATAGCAAGAGCTGCATCATGGCAGATATTAGATGCTACTGTTTTCATCACCATCAGTGTGAGCAAAACCATTAGCATTTATTTTCAGCAGAACTATGATGGAAATACATGCTGGCTACGTGCCCGTCAGCTTGGCATTTAACCCTGAACAGGTGTTGGGTACTGAGTCAGAGAGATGATCTCAGATACACAAATACTGTACGGTTTTACTCTCTCCTGTTTTAAATATCAAAAGAGCAAACCTATCCTTTAAAACTGACCTTCAATGTGTGTGTGTGGGTGGATGGGTTGGGTGGTGGGTGGATGATTGAACAGGGGGCTGATACTCAAAATGGTAATCACATATCTCATTGCATGTATAATGAATCACTGAGAGTGAAATGGCCAATTTAACCAGCAGACACATTTTAATTTTTAAAGCTTATGTGGGGAAAAAACCCACGATTGTTCATTTACACTTGTAGATTAAAGGATTCAGGTTTTCTTTTTTTTCTTCTTTTTTTTTAACAATTAAATCCACTACCACAAGATGATGTGTGGATAATTTATCAACTGAAAAAAATAATTAAAGTCTGAAAAAAAGTTCTAACTTTTGAGCCAGGTCGTTCTCACCAGAAGAACGGCTCTATAGGTCAACTGTGCAAGCAGCCTAGTAAATCCTATATTTATATTTATTGTTAGGTGACAACCTCTAATGGCTGTAGTTATTATGATGGTAGCAAAGAAGGAAGTCAGTTGACGTAGTATAAAAGTGACAAAGTCCCCAAGAGGGGGTTGGGGTATGGGTCAAACAAACACAAGACCCGTGTGATACCAAAAGTCAAACTTGAGTTATCTTAACTTCTAAGAACTCACAACAACAAATTTATCTTCAGTCATGTACGTGAAGTAATTTTTATATAACGAATGTACTTATTTTAACCCAAACCATGATATTTTCCTAAACCTAACCAAGTAATTTTCTTGCCTGAACCTAACCAAACTGTAACCGTTTCATTTCAACTTAAACCAAGTCATGACGAAGGTCTGGTACTCCTGTTGTTGGTACTTTTCAACAGTCATATATACTGTGTGTCGCTTTGGGAACAGTCATATTTAGTTTTTGGGAGTCATTGACCTATTCAGTCATTCAGGTAGGAGGAAGTGTTGTTTCTGCGGTTGATTTAACTCATTTTAAATCATTTGTAGAGGAAAGAATATGGCATCTATGTCAATTAATCTGGCAATCAGGTATTTTTCAAGCAATTGTTTTGTCTCTAAAATGTCCTGAAATATTCACATTACAATTTACCAGAGCCTAAGTTCACGTATTCAGAATTATTGTTTTATCTGTTTACTGTCATGTTTGACATATCTCATATCTCTGATGTTGTGGCAAAACCCGTATAAGAGAATAAACACTCCGTTGTCTTTCCTTATCTTTATTGTAATACGATTTGGCCG
>JBBPCS010004452.1:0-11317 GCA_037974645.1 Hollardia meadi | reverse complement strand
CATGTGTAATCAGAGTAAACAGACAAGCTGTATCTAAGATAACAATGACTGCATGTCAGGTAACAAACTGCGTCAGGTTCGGACATAAACAATCAGAAAGCCTGTTGAGTTCGGGCCGGGCTCTGCTATTACTGTCTCGGACTCGGTCGGGTTCGGTCAGAAAAACGCGGCCCGAGCCGCACTCTAATTGTAATTTACCTTAATTCTAATTTACCTAATGATCCTGGTTCCATTAGCCTTGATCCATGCACGGCTTTTCAGAATGTCACCAAGCAGTGCACAAATATTTATGTAATATTTCAGCGCGAAAACTATAGCTAGCTAGCTGGGAAAAATGAAAAGTGTTCAGAGCAGCATGTCATCATATTTTACAGGACCGTCACAAAAAAATCCCAGAATTGCACCTGAGAATGATACTACTACAGGTAGGATGGAGGGCAACTCCCAACCTCAGGGAACTCACGGTCCCAGGTTGACTCAAATGAACAAGGACCGAACAACCCAGACTTACAAGCTAACGTTTCGCCTTCTGAGGCTATGGTTGGAGGTTGCATTGAGCCAGGACGTTTCAAAACATCCCCCCCTCTGTTTTTTTCACAAAACGCACCCTGTATATATATATATATATATATATAAATTTTGTTTTTTGTTTTTTTAAATAAGGATCAGAGCTCAGAACTGGTTTTGGCTCTTTGTGTTCCAGACCTGTTCAGTCTTGTACTAGTCACAGTGTGCAAAGTACGAGGGTTTGACAGGCAGCTGTCAGAGATTTCTTTTATAAAAACTAACGGTTAAGGTATTTCCATTCTTCCATTGTAACACAGAGGAATAACGGCTCGAGATCCAGCTTAAAGGAAATGATGTTGAACAAAAATGTGAACTTGGCAGCTCGCTGAGACAATTATGCAATACAAAGGGCCTATATCAATACCTGTGTGCGTTGTGAGGGCAGGAAAGAAAAACTGACATCTTTAACATGTGGCACTATATTCAAAGGGCCAGATATGATATTTGAGCATTTTAAATGCATAAACCTCAGAGTCAAGACATTGCCGTCTCACTATGATGAAACGTATATAGAAGCATAGAGAGATGAGGGATTTTCATACTGAATTCACCGTCAAATTCCAACATTAAAATGAATACATCCTGTTCAGTGGATAAAACCACGGTTTCGCAGAAAATATTTCTAACAAACAAATCTGGTTGCATCAACTGTATCAAGCAAGGGTTGTGCTGTTTTTGTATATGTATGTGTCTTTTTACCATGATGAAAAGAGCGCTAACAACAACAAGGTCACTTTTACACAACATATAAGAAAAGTTTAAACAGAGCATTGGATGTACAGTGTAGCTAAGGTAAGAAATTGGATAGTAAGAAACAATATAAAAACAGCATGTTCCTTTAATATCTTAGTTGGAATGCACTCTATCCACCGTTTTGTGTAATGCTTATATGTTTTTCAAGTGTGAAAGCGGCTGCAGCCAATATATCCCTGTCAGGGAAAATAAACTGCAGCTTCACTCAACCTGATAGAGATTAGGATGTAGGAAAGGGTACAACAATTCTGGTCCAAGAAAAGCCAGTATTTTTCCTTCTCCGTCCGTACTTCATGTTAGAAAAATTGAAGCTGTTGTATTTGCGGCAAAGACTTGTACAAAGTGAAAAAGACGCTCAAAGAAAGGCTTCCTTTCCTAACCAGTTCATTTGCCACACTGCCGAGTCAGACCATGAAAGACCAAAATAGAATACCGCAGAAAATCAAGCGTTTCCAGTGTCGAAGTGCAAAATGGCACAACAGCCATATTTTGAAGCAATTCGGGAACAATGTGAAAATTGAAACTGTTTTTGTGTGTGACTGAATTTTGATTGGAAATGCAATTTTAAAGTGCCTTTTTTTAAAAATAAATATGTCAGTATTGATTTAACAAGTTATTAAGATGCTATAGGGATGGAAACGAATATCACCCATGCAAGAAGTTCAATAATTTATTATGTATCAATAACAGCTTAACCATTACATAGGGTATTATGAATCACCTCGCCAAATGAACTGAAAATTAGATGCAATCCTAGAATAACAGACACAGCCTGCCACTGCACAGTATGATTGTCTCTCACAATAAGCCAGAGGATGTGTCATTTGTATCAGATTTCTTCTACAGGTCTGATACAGATGTAAATATTGTTACATTCAAATAACAGAAAAAAAAGGATAGACATAGCGAAAAATGCAAAATAAATGATGAAACATATGAAACATAAACTTAATGGTCCATAGCATCTCGGTAAATTAAGCATACGCACAAGAGTAAACGATGCAAAAAGACATCTTTAAGTAACAGAATATATGTCACATGCAAAAGAATCAGACCTTAATGTAATTCGTCAGCTATATATTGACTTAGCAAATACTACATTTTTTTAAATATGTAAAAGTAGGTACCTGTGAGTCTTAGTGGAGCAGCAGGAAACGGTTTTCATTATGACTTTCAGTCTGACAAAGGCAAAAAAAAAGGGCTTTTTGTTGAGTGTATACCATCTGGCGGTGATGTCAATCTTCCAAGATACAGCCTTGTTCTTTGAAGCAGAGAGCCGAAAGGTCAATGGCAAAAGATATCTTACAGGTTATATCTTTTGACATACATTTGTGGACTGGGCTGTGTTTATCAAGCATCTAAGAACCTCTCTTAGGAATCAGGCTGAAAGTTAAAGTAGCGCTGGAAGTGCTCTTACCTCATACTTGGAAATGACAACAAGCTAAAGATGCAACAGTATAGATTATGTATGTATTTACAGAAAGAATCTTAATCTCTAATTTGAGTCTGACCGCCATGGCATAAATCTTTCACAGCTCCTGCTTTACAGTAAAGCCAAGTATCCAAAGGCTCCTTCATGGAAGCAATTCTTGTTGTACAGAGAGGCTCCTAATGTTATTGGAGAATCAGGTAGAGCTGGCCAAGCAATGTCTACAATAACTGTGCTGTGTTCAATAGCATTGTGATTCTTTGAGTCATAAAGCTGACTCGGACCTCACGCCAATAAACCATGAAATCTTTTTAAATCCTCAAACCCTAGTGGAGCTCTGAGGATAATTCATGGTGCTTTGAGGTGTGAGCACCACGATGAATGGCTATGCTCTTGCTGGAGCTGACTTTCTTCAGATCTATAACATAGTACGAGGAGCAAGCAAACACAAATGATAAAAACACAGACCTACAGCGCATGTAGCACTGTAGGAGTATGTCTACCTGACCCATGCTGGGCTGTTTGTTGCCTGCAGCTTCAGACGCTGCATTAGATTTTAGCTTCCCATACATTTACACAACTTAATTTGGTTTTATTGGAACATGTTCACTTTTATTGTTGCATCTATTGACTGTAATACAATGAGAACATTTTTTGTTAACCAGGAATTACCTTTTTTTAAATTTCTGGATTGATAAACTTTTACGTAATTCATTAAAAAACATACACCCACTAAACTCATCCATGTTTTGTTTTTTTGTTTTGTTTTTTACATATGCGTTGTTTACTATTTTTTAGCTATTTACATTCTATTAGGGTAACTTAGATTGACTTTTTTATGTAGCATAAGATAAAATGTTTGAAATCAAATACCATATAATTAGGCTTAGCGTGACAGTTAGCTGCTGACCAGGACACTGACCAGCATAAGTTGCCATAGTAACTGAGCTTGAACTATGTTGAGTTGCTTTATGGAACTAAATCAATTGAAAATGAGTCTAATTTACTGAAAACAGAATGGCTTATTTGGTAAATCCAATCATTCAAATAATAAAAACTTCAATTCTCTTCATTCAAATGATCTGCTTAAAGGGAATCTTTGCCAATTTTCAACCAGCTTTGTATTTTCACAATGTGGGTGCTTTTTATCAGGCCTCCAAATTAGTTATTTGGAGACCTCTTACCAATAAATGAGTGGGGGGCTCTGGGTGCAGGCAAACTGGAAGAGGAGTTCAACACTGTTCATCTGCACGGACTACCCACCTTTTAATAATACAAAGCTGGTTGAAAATCGGCAAAGTTTCCCTTTAAATGTATGAAGTATGGAGGACCGAAACTGCCATAATCAAAAAATTATAAAATAAATAAATAATTAAAAAAAATATATATTGAATTAATATTTATTTAAATGCATCAATGTAGGCCTTAATTAATTTAGAAAATGTGGCATAAATTGATATTTCTGTTTTTATTTGCTTCTGTATTTTTTTTTACCTTTGTATTAATTTCTCTACTTATTTAGTTTCTCATTTAATTTTCCATTTCTTTTATTTATTTATTCATTTCTAAATTTACTTATTTATATGTGTATTTATTTGTGCGTTATCTTCCCATTACATTTCCCCCCCAATTTATTACCCGACACTTATGTGTTTATGTGCTTCTTTTTACATTTATTTATACATTTCTGTTACCTTATTTGCAAATGAAGGGCTGTCATTCAAAGTGTCTCATAGGGTCAACTTTTTATCTAGTGGTTGATCGATATCATAATAATATGGAAATTAATACATACATAAATAAGTAAATTTTCAAAATAATTAAATAAATACATAGAATGGAAATTGAATGAGAAAATAAATTAAAAAATGGGGGAAATTAATACAAAAGTTTAAAAAAACTGAAGCAAATTAAAACAGAAATATCAATTTATTTATTTGTAAGCATTTTGTGGCATATGTATTGATCATGCAATTTAAAAATGAGTCTGGCAGTGAAGAAGAAAGAAAATACAAGAAACTCTCTTTTAGTAGCATTTCTGAAAGCGGCCAGGAATCACAACCTGGTTTAAGGTAGGATCTATTAGTGGAACACTGGCAGGGAGATAAATTGAACTGCAGTGGCATACCAATGTAAACACTCAAACAACATTCACATTTGAAGCTATTGAAGCTTGTTTTCTTATAGGTTGTGAATTATAAATGCTTTTAAATTTTAAAACCTTTTTTTCCAAAAAGGCAGTCAAACCTGACAATTTAGTGTTCCCTCTGCAGAAAGAAAACTAAATGATTGGCTGGCATGAAACACTAAGACCGGTTTAACCCCAGAGAGGAGTAGAAACGTTTCTCGGCGTGTTGTGTATAGGTTCTGACAGGGGCTGTGCATCAGCAAAGCGCTCTGTCTGACCTTCCCTGCTGTTGAGTCCATTACGCTTCAATTAACGACAGCTGCCTGCTGCGACCAGAAGGAACAGCTGCTGGGCCCACATGGTGGTAATTCAATGACGGTGCCAGATAGGGGGGGACACAAAAGTTGATCACCCAATCAGACACACCTTGCACAAGGGGATACAAATTTAGTCTGCTGCATTGGGCCTTGAGACGAAGGAGCGAGAACCAAGACCTGGACTCCATGAGGCTCTCACAGTACGCGAGAGCTAGTCGGATATATTGCTGAGCTTCGCCATATGGGTGATTCAATTTCATGTGCAAGGATAAAATCTGATTAGTGGCTATGCTCTCAGCTAATGGATTCTCAAAGTTCACATAAAAGCAATGCAATGATTCTTTTTAATTGTGTTTTATAATCATTTGAGTGGGTGATTACAGTCTCTTATTCTAAATGAGCTGTCTGTTTGTCTTCTTTTAACCTCATAATAAGGGTTGCCAAAGTCAGATAATCAAGGAATCAAGGAAATGTATTTGTCCAACACTGGGTTGCACAACGAAATGAAGTTTGCAGTCCTCTTCACACACAGAACATATATCGGGTTAATTCAGTTTAGAATACAATAGGATATTAAAAAATAGAGCAGTATATACATATATATATTATATACATGATAATATGGTCGACATCTTTACATAAAGAGTTCGACCTTTGGGAAACATTGTCTGTCAAATTTGACTGTGTTTGAGCACCAAGCATCAATGATGTAAACACAAATTCTGCCTCCCCTCGACTTGCCAGAGACCTGCACTCCGTCAGCTCGGAACATGGTTCCACCCGCCGAGTGCAACAGTTTGACCAGCAGCTGCAGTGGAGACAGATATCCACGTAGACATTAACAGTCTCTGATTTCCCATTTCTGCCATTTCATTTAACCATGCAGGAGCAGCCTTATGTAAGTCTATGCTGGGCTAGAATGGCTCCCATCCTAGATCTATTTCCTCTCCTCCCGGGGTGGTCCAGCTGGTCTGCCTGAACGGTCAAAACATGCCGGGGGCAGTGATCGTTCCAAAAAAATCTGCTGCTGTTAATCCAAACCTGCACCTCCTTCTCCAGTGCCGATGTGTGTATTTCTCTCATAGGTAATAGTTGTACGTGTTTCAGCAATAAAGCAGAAAAAAATAACCAATTTAAAACAAAAATGTAGAAAGGTCTCAAGAACCTACCGGCGGCTGCATCTGCATGCGTCGCTATTACCATGACTATGATTACAATGCTCTCATCCTACAGATAGATGCTTTAAACACAGAATATAACTTCAAGCACTACAGAGTCTGTACGTGGTTAGATTAATGGGTGACTATTGCCAATAATGTCACTGGTAAGCTGGTAATGTTAGAAAGAACATGCAGGTTAATAAGTGTTCTTTGATGCAGTTTGAGCTATATTAAAGATATTGGAAAAAATGTGTGTAAATCTCTAAAACAAATTTAGTCTAGATGACCAAATTAAGATTTTTAACATCTCTAGCAACTAAAATTAGTTGGTAACAATGCATAAGCAACTGCCCAACCCAAGTTTCAGTAAATTAGAGGCCATTTGGTCGAATTCAGAGAGCCAGATTAGAGGTGTAAATCAGCCTGTTCTCATGCCCATGTCGTCAGATATCAACGTTTTGTTACGGCTCTTTGCATTCCTATCCAGACATACAAGATACCCTTTGGCGTCAGGCAAGGACGCACAAGGGTTTAACGTACCAGTAATGTAAAGCCATCCGCGTCAGTATCAGACGACTTCAACAGATGCTGTAGCGCAACATACATTTCACCCAGGAGACCGAAGTTCATGTCCCATGTGAAACCAAGTGTCACCAGTCATTTACTGAACCTAACCATGTAGGTTTTGTGCCTAAACTTAACCAAACGTCACCATTGTTTTGTGCCTAAAATTAACCAAAGTAATGCGCATCCGGGCAGGACGCACAGGGCGCGAGCCTTTGCATGTCGGTTTGAGCTGCTGAAGGGAAGGCTTAGTGCATCGGCCATGGATGCCAAAGGACCCGTTGTGCGTCAGGGAAGGCTTAGCACGTTGTCCGACGACGCCAAAGGGTACGTTGCGCGTCTTGATATGACGAGAAGGGCGCATGACAAAACGTTGATATGTGACAAGCTGCGATGAGAACACGTTGTAAATAATGTGCAATAGCAGTACAACTGAGAGTAAGAAATTAGAAATAAGTACTACTAATAAAGGAAAGGAATTCTTTTAAGTAATTAACATAAAAGGCATCACACAAGGCTTTTTACAAAGCAACTTGCAGCATTAAAAGTCACCTTGAAACTTTGTGCTTATGATGCAAAGCACCGCCCAACCCTGACAATGCAATTAACATGAAAAATGTGAAACAATATGTTTGTGTAGACAGGGTTTCCCAAAGGCCTCTAACAATGCCTACACCTTATCTGTAACTTCGCCAGGAGTCTTGGAGGGTGTAATTACACCAGGACCCACCAGTCTGGGACAGTGCTGTTTGCCTGATTGGATCTCACCTTGACTTGACCTCTTCGACCTGAGGTGACTGAAACAACTCTCTACGCCTCGACGAGGAACAATGCATTAGTTAATCAACTGATAAAAACTCCAGATAAAGGTGTCCTGATCCCATTAAAGCTGGAAATAACTTTCCACCCTCTGCAGGCAGTTTTACTGTTGCTACGAATATAATGTAGGATTCTGTAGAGCCAGTATCCTTTACCATGGGTTGAGTTCATCTTAATGAGAAACTTTTTTGAATGTGGAGTCAGCAGAACGTGTTCAGAGGACAGACACATGCAGAAACGTTATCAGTGTTGTCCTATGTATAGGTCACCTGAAAAAACAACTAGTTCTTTGTGTACACACCCGTATAGATAAAATGGACAGGCTATTTTTAGAAGCTAACGAAATTGTCCTTGTTTGTACTTTTGCACTTCTTCATTCTTATATACACATTTTTCAGGCAAGAAGGTGTTGCTTGCAAAAAAAAAAACAGTAAATGGAAAAATGTCAACACAGTCACACATTTATCTCCATTTCAAACACCCAGAGCCACCAACAGAGCTGCAGTGTGATGGAAAGCTTTCCCAATGAACCAGGTTAATGTAATTCAGTTAAGTGCGCAAATGCTTTTATTGCTTTTTACTCTCACCACCACCAACAAAAGGAGAAATTAGCAAAACCCCCGAGTCAGAGTTATCTATTCCTATTGAAATGATTTAAACTGGCTTCTACCCCTGAAAGTCCAGTTAGCGGCTGCAAGAATATGTTGAGAAAATGATAGCTTTGAGAAATAGTACCAGGAAAGTTACAACTGAAGGAATGCAAATGCCATAGTCACTGTTATTATTATCACCTGCCTTTTTATCAGTGTGTAACTTCTAAGATGCCATGCAACACGCAATAACTTTCATAACAATAATATCTTCCTGTCACTGTATGAGTCCTTGATACAGGTGAATGCTCTCTGGGGAACTTTACCAGCATGTGAATTATGTCTCTCCCAACAGTCTATAGTATGGGGACGGGAGTGTCTTGTCTCTTTGAGTCTTATAATCTACTCAGGCCGTCAGTAGCAGAGCGTTAAGACAGCTCCTTCACAACTGTCATGTTTGAATAAAAGAATCTGATACAGGAAATGGAGTCTTGGATCAACACTCATCAACCAAAAAATGCTGTACTGAATAATGCATTCCTCATAAGAATGATGTGCCGCAAAGACATGGAAAGCAGAGTGTGTGTGTGTGTGTGTGTGTGGGGGGGGGGGGGGGGGTTGCTTTGAATTAGATGGTAATTGAAAACGTGACAGCTAACACTGCTCTCAATTTCCCAGAAACACGTATGAAATACAGAAATTGCAGCTTGTTTACAGAGAGCAATAAAAAATAGTTTATGTGGCCATTTGGAGCATTGTCTCACATTGTATAAGGCCTTTGTGTACAATTGTGACTGCTTAGCATCTTCTCTAAGCAAATCAGCACTTCACAGATAGAAGAACAGATGAAAGAGTGAGATAAATACTCCCAAAACACATACAAATAGAAAACAAAGTACCAATTTTACAATATAATTCTTGTCGAAGAGGGATATTGAATTGCTTTCCTGATCTCCAACAAGACACAAGGCAGCCCTGACTGCAAATTGCCTCCTGCCCTCTGTCTCCAGTGTGGCCCTGATGGAAGTGAACAACAAGACATCAGCAGACCTCAGACTGCAAATGAAATCTAAGGAAACAACGTTCCAGGCAGACCTATGCCTGTAGACTTAAAACTGATTCCACAAGCAAAAGAACACTAAAGACAAGCCAAATTGTGGCAAATGTGATCAAATTTTTGTGAGTACCGTCTCAGCTATGCTTTCTATAAGCTGCAGGCAGTCAATTGATCTCTGGAGCAGTCCCAAGAAGAAAGAGCCACAGTAATCTAATCGGGTGGAGATGAAGGCATGATTAAGGCTGTGTGCATCTTGGAATAAAACAAACGATCTTATTTTTGCGATGAACAAAAGAAGTGGGACAAGAGCATGCCTCGCATGTTTCCCATTTACTTTTGAAGCAAAGGCCATCACTTTCATTTTTTCTGTATTTAAAGTCCCCCTCCAGTCGAGAATGTGTTTTTCTCTATGTTCCTCCAGTTTAATGTTTGAGCTTCGCTGTGTTAAATGATGTATGTGCAGAGTCTGACACTATAAGGCTGTTTTCACATTATTGTTTCAAAATTCTGCTGCACGAGCCCTGACCAAGACCAAAAGGAGAGCACGCATTACGCCTATTTTAAAATCTCTACACTGGTTACCTGTTAGTTTTCGTATTGATTTTAAAATGCTTTTATGAGTTAATAAGGCACGACATGGCCTTGCACCAGACTATATCTCAGAAATGCTTTTGATTTATGAATCAGGAAGGTCCATCAGATCCTTCTTTTCTTCTCTTTTAGCTGTTTCTCAAAGCAGAACAAAAACCTGCTGTTTTCAACCAATATGCTCCAAGCTGCTGGAACAGCCTGCTGAAGGACCTGAGAAGAGCTGAAAATATCGATATTTCTAAACGCAAACTAAAAACCCATCTATTTAGTCTGGCTTTTATGTAGTATTCTATAATTTCATGGTCTCAGTATGTATTCATGTTTTATTTATCTCAACTTTTACTGTTGGTTTTATTCTATTTCATTTATTTATTTTATTATTAATATTGCTTGTGTCATCTTTAATTACCTATCTTTTATTATTTTAATGACCCATCTTTTGTGCTCTTTTGCTGTCTTAGTCAATTTCTTTTAGTTTTTAAATGGTGTCTATTAGTCTGTAGAACCTTTATAATTTCCTTGTTTTCTCAATCGCTTGTAAAGCACTTTGAGTTGCATTTGAAATTGTTTGAAATGTGTTATATATAGTTTGATTGATTATTATTGCTGAAATTGTATGTTTTCTCTATGCTCATTGAAAATCTGATTTTAAGAGGTGGGCCCACACACATGATTTGTGACATCACAAATAGTTTGAAAACCAATCCTGGTCCGACATTCAGCATGTGTGATGTGGAAACTTGAATCCTTCAGTGCACAAATACTGAGAAATATTGGGTTTGTGACTTATACTCAGGTAACATTTATGGTAGATTATAAATTAGAGCTCTAGAGAAGGTGCTCTCAACTGACAGGAAATCTCATAAACGAGTAAGTGTGAAACAAACGCTGTCGTGCTAAATTTAAGAGACTAAGGAATCGTTGACATTTGAGTAAATGTGATTTAGATCCAAAGGAGGAGGTTGAGTCACTTCCACAGTTTTTGACTTCTGTTTTGACAGCACATGTAAAGCATGCAAGGCTCCCTTGACTATAATGGGAGTTGTTTAAGTCAGATTGGCTTTAGCCTGATCTTCAAGATAACTACCTAACTAGGAGAGCTGACAAACAACAACAGCGGGGATTTGCACAATATTAATTTGTTGTGCTGTATTCTACAATGCCAGGCATTCACGATCCCGGGTTGATCCATTAATCATGTTACTGCTGGTGCCGGAAACACTGGAGACAGGGAGGTTTTGGACCCAAATGCAGAGGTAGCAGGAAAGTAGGATAAATTAACTGATTTATTTTAAACAAAAAGTGACTCACAAGCATAGGCAGGTGAGGGTCAAAACATGAA
>JBBPCS010004451.1:0-11318 GCA_037974645.1 Hollardia meadi | reverse complement strand
ACACACTACTACATGTACACACTACATGTACACACTACTACAACATGTACACACACTACTACAACATGTACACACACTACTACAACATGTACACACACTACTACATGTACACACACTACTACAACATGTACACACACTACTACAGCATGTACACACACTACTACAGCATGTACACACACTACTGCAACATGTACACACACTACTACAGCATGTACACACACTACTGCAACATGTACACACAACATGTACACACACTACTACTACATGTACACACAACATGTACACACACTGCTACAACATGTACACACACTGCTACAACATGTACACACACTGCTACAACATGTACACACACTACTACAACATGTACACACAACATGTGCACACACTGCTACAACATGTACACACACGACTACAGCATGTACACACACGACTACAACGTGTACACACAACATGTAAACACACAACTACAACATGTACACACAACATGTATGCACGTGGACAGCTGTGTGAGTTTGGTGTATGTGTATCATATTTGTGTATTTTGCTGCAGGTGTTGGAGTACATGACGGACTTGAAGCAGTACTGGAAGCGCTCTCATGGTCATGTGATCAGCGGTCTGTCCAGCTGTCCTCTGTTTCATCACATCTTCAGGACGCTGGACAGAGCGGGACGTCCCCGCAGGTAAGTGACATCACTCATAATGTCATTGTTCAGCTGTTAGTTTGAATCATCATGTTAGTGTTTGTGTCAGTCAGTCACAGACTCTTAATTTGAAGGGACACAGGAAGCTGTGTTTGACTCTTTGTGTCTGTCAGGTCCACAGAGGAGTCACCTGAGCCCGCCTCCATCCTGGTGGGTCACGCGGAGACGCTCCTCCCCCTCCTCTCCCTGCTGGGACTCTACAAGGACCAGACTCCGCCCACCGCCAGCAACTACCACACACAGCACGGTACGAAGCTCCGCCTCCGTCCAGACGTCCAATCAGAGACAAGGACGTGTAGTCAGAGCAGACAGATTAGTAATACTTCATCCAACATGGCTGCTGCACATTGAAACAGAGTGAAGAGGTGACGTCAGATAGCTCGACTGAGAACATGATGCTAATCTGACAGATGCTAACATGCTAACACCAACATATAGGAGTCTCTATGACGACAGAAACAGTTCAAGTCTGTCGTAAAAGTTCATCACACGATGTGATGTCAGCGACACATTTTACATCCTGGATCTGTTCACATGTAGTCCAACAGTGTTAGCTGAATGAGCTGTTAGCTTCTCCTGAATGAGCTGTTAGCTTCTCCTGAATTAGCTGCTCCTAAGTTAGCTGTTAGCTTCTCCTGAATTAGCTGTTAGTAGCTCCTGTTTGAAACAGACTATCACTGGATGACTTTGATGTGAAGAAAACTTGAAAACATGATGGTTCTCACCTGGTTTGGAAGTTCGGGTCACTTCCTGGTTTGGGTCCAGAACTGATCAGGGTCTGTCTCCCATTACAGGTAGAAGTTTCCGGACCAGCCTCATCGTCCCATATGCTTCCAACCTGCTCTTCGTCCTGTATGACTGCCAGCGTGGCCCGCGGCTGCAGCTGCTCATCAACGAGTCTCCGGTTCAGTTCCCGGGGCTGCAGGCGGAGGACGCGCCGCTGTACCGGGACGTCCGGGCCACGTACCGCCACCTGCTGGATGGCTGCGACTTCCACAGGGAGTGCGAGGGCCGAGCTGGAGGCCGGGGTCCGAACACTGAACTGTGAGCAGAACCGGGTACTCTGATCCAGTAAGAACCCTCCTACAATTTTTATTTTACTTAGACCCCACCCACAAACTAGGACTGTCCAATCACAGCTCAGCTACAGTGACCAGTGTACATGTACATGGAGCTGCAGGGTCACATGACCCTCACCTGTGCAGGTGGTTGTCTGATGTGAAAACATGTCAGACACCTCCATGAACTCAGCTTGTTCCTGATTGGCTGTGTTGTTGACCAATGACCAACTGAGCATGTACAGGAACTGACACAGGAAACATCACCAAGCAGTCGCTGTCAAGCCACGGGACGCCTTAAAGTCTTGGTATTTCACCCAGAGGGACGTGGCTTAGCAGGGCGTGGGGGAGGGGGGGGTCGTGTCCCGTAAGTGTCCCATGTAACTTTGACTTTTTATTTTTTTGACTTGGAGAATAAAGTATTATATTTGTTATGGATTAAACAAATCTGAATCTGTGATCTGTCTGGAGACGAGCAGACACACGACACTGTGTGACGAAGGGCGTGGCCCCGGTTGAAATACCAAGTCTTTAAAGAATCCCTTAAAGCTGCAGTTTGTCAGAAGATCTTTGTGTTTGTTTGTGTAATGTTGATTTTTAGAGGTCAGTGAATGTCACAGTGCTGCGTTTACAGCCTGTTTCATGACGACGCCTGTAAGACACATAACTGTACGACAGCAACGGTTTCATCAGCATTCATGTGCGAACTTAGCCTCATGCTAACTTAGCGTCACACTAACTTAGCCTCTTGCTAACAGCCTCATGCTAACGTCAGTGTTTAGTAGACTAGTTGAGACGTAGAGTTGATGAGTTGTAAATATTCACAGCTGCTCGATATGAGCAGCACATCCGCCATCTTGGACATGTCGGTACGGCAACACCACTGAAACCCCACGCAAAACTTGCTAATGATTGTTTGAGACATTAGCATAGCTTTTATTTTCAGTTTAAAGGACCTTTATTGACATCAAATTTTCAACAAAAAGTTGCCAAAAAATCAAAGAAAGTTGATAAAGGATGTTTTATGAATCAATGAAAGATTTTAAATTATATTTCACTAAAATAACAAAAAATACCTCAAATGACCAAACGTTATGCTAATAACATTTAACTAGAGGAGTAAACATCAGTTAGTTTAGCATAATTTCCCTCAGATTATAAACTGTAGATTTCTACATATTTCTGCATGTTTGCAGACAGAAATAAAGATTTATCTTGTGATGCTACAGTGACTTCCTGTTTACACAGTTGATCGCTCCTGATTGGACGGAGCTACAGATGTTTCCTAGCAACAGATTAACACACGACTGAAGTGTCCACCAGATGAGATGTTTAAATTCAGTAAATCCAGATTGAAAGCAGTTTGTGTTCAGACTAGAGTTCATGTGAGCCGCAGGTATTCGAAATTCAAAAAGGCGTCAAGTGTTGAGTAATTAAATTTAACATGTTTGTATTTCATGACATTTTTAATTTATTGAATCAGTTGATGAACAAACGACAGACTGCAGCTTCATTTCCTCATAATTTCATTCAAATGACTGTGTGAGATTTTGGTGGACTGACCCTTTAATCTGCTGTAATCCAAACACTCAGTCTGGCATAATTATTGATTATTAGTCATGCGACTTTGTTGATTTGGGCGTCTCACTGCAGTTCCTCTAATGTCCACCAGATGCTGCTGTCACTCAGACTTTGATTGAAGTGAAGGATTTTCACAATAAGAGTCCAGGCTGACAGATTTGATTGATTGTCTTCAGGTTTTTTACTGCGGTTTAGTTTCCGTGTCAATAATCAGTTTTTATCTTTTTGTTCAAACTGGTGTCGGTTTTCATCTTTTCTGTTTTCCATTGAAAAGCTTTAATAAACGTTTTTCTCAAAGTGTTTCCTGCCTCAATGATCTCAAACGTCAACTTTACCAGATAAAGGAAGTGAAAAAAAGTGAAAAACACAAACTGACCAACATGTTTCTGCGGTTATTGATTAAAGAAAATCTTTTTGAGACTTGAGTCAAAATATTTTGATCAAAAGAGTCATAATCTGTTTAAATATGACGACAGAACAGAGAACGTTTAAATTTTCATAACGTAGCAGAATGTCACGACACAATCGACCTAAACGATTCGTTTTTCTAGTCTGATGTCATGCTTCTGATCAATTATTGATTCTATTTTCATTCCTAGTTTTGAATATGAAACACATGAACACATTTGGTTTTGACATGTTTATTAGATCATAAGTTATTACATCATGAGTCAACAGCCAATGAATACGCTGTAAACAAAAACTTCCTGTTTACGTCAACTTAAAATCTATGAACCAATAATCCATTAGTGAGGAGACGTAAAATTATTCATGAGAAAATGTGTGAGTCTGTTTAACAACATTTTGTTTGGACATTTCAGAAACCAATCAATAATCTGTAGATTGACCGTCACAAAGAGAAACACGCAGAATGAAAATCACTGACAAACATTCAGCTTCATGTCAGTGATCAGAGACGCGTTTGATTCTGATTAATTTCAATCAATAGCTAATTTCACGTCTTCCTGTCAGAGCACTGCAGTATAGAAATAAAAAAAAGTTGAACAAAGTTACAAATGTCACTTTACTTTGAAGGTATGCTGTTCCTGTTGGTTTCAAAATAAATTCCCAGAATGAAATGTGTACGGAGGCCCCAAACTGACAAAATGCAGTAAAACTTTATTGAACGAGACAAAAATAGAACTACTCCAATAAATGTAAACTTTTCGACTTTATTAATTTTCGTTTACATTTTAATAATTTAACCTCAAGATTTAATTTAAATCACGACTTGTCTGAACATTTTACTTCATTCTGTGAGTTTCAGAATTTAGTAAAAAATAACCGATTCTGTTACAGATGACTACTTCCCGTCACATCTCACATCAAGTACAGCATTTTCACAATAAAAGTCTCAGGCTGTCAAAAAAATCCAGAAGCTTAAATTTAATGAACATTTAGATTTTTGATCAGTTGATGGGTACTGTAGTATTAAGACCAAAGTAAGAGCTAGAACAGATATGATCCCCAACCTGAGGTCTGGGGCCCCCGTGAGGGTCGGCACTTTTATTCAAACTACATTTTAATATTTAATTTGATGAATTAAAATATTTAAATTTTTCTCTTCGAATCAAAAAATCAAAAAACTCTTCAAAGTAAAAGTCTGTTGGTGTGTCCTCTTCAATGTTCATCACCATGAACACACACCGTCCTGAAGACACAGCACCACATGTGGATTCATTCGCCGCTGAAAATAGTCCCCAGCAGGTTTTAAAGGAGCTGGGTGGGGTGGGGGTGGGGGTGGGTGACAACTGTCGGTCAGTTTAAACAGGAAATAATGTGTGAACATTCTAATGAAGAAGAAGGAGCCGCCGCAGAGTCGGCTTCCTGTTTATCAGACCGTATGAAAGACGTGGGTGGAGCCTTGAACCCTAACCCAGCAAGGGGCGGAGTCTGATGAGAAAATGATTTCTGTTTCAAGTCTGCCGCGGCATCACGGTGTGACATCACGGCGTGGTGTGACATCACAGCGGCTCGGTCCACGTCTGTCGTACAGTCTGTGATCTCTGCGATGAGACGTTGTTCAGTTTCTAGTTGTGGAATTCTAAAGCAGCGTTTGTTTGACACGTTCTTGGTTTCTGTCTGAAGACACAGGCAGACGTCAGCGTGATCAGCTGACTGAAATAAACAACAACAAGCAGTGGCACATAAACATAAACACACAAGGTCGTCATGTGACCTGCGGTCAGTCCAGAGCGGCGTGCAGCAGAGCGCCGGCTCCGCCCGCCGACTTCGATCTCTTCATCTTACTGATCGACTTCTCAAGGTCCAACTGATGGATGGGACGGATGTAGTCCTCTAGACTGAGAGACAGACGGGCAGGGAGAGAGAGAGACAGGTGGAGAGACAGACAGGCAGGGAGAGGAAGAGGCAGGGAGAGAGAGACAGGTGGAGAGAGACAAAGACACACTGCATCAGTATAATATAGAATTACAGCTGTCGCTCTGATGTTAAAGACAAACAGGTACCTGTGCCTCTGACGTTAAATACAGACAGACGGGTACCTGTCGCTCTGATGTTAAAGACAGACACAGAGACGGGTACCTGTCGCTCTGACGTTAAAGACAGACACAGAGACGGGTACCTGTCGCTCTGATGTTAAAGACAGACAGACGGGTACCTGTCACTCTGACGTTAAATACAGACAGACAGGTACCTGTCGCTCTGATGTTAAAGACAGACAGACGGGTACCTGTCACTCTGACGTTAAATACAGACAGACGGGTACCTGTCGCTCTGAGTGTGGACGAAGTCTCGCACACAGAGCAGTGCGGCGTCGCGACACATCTCTCTGAGGTCACTTCCTGAGAAGCCGTCTGTTTCCTTGGCGATGTCGAAGAGGTCGACAGACAGGTCCACCTGCAGAGAGACAGACAGGCGATCAGGATTTGATCACTGATCAATAAACTGAAACTTTTATTGTGAAGAAACCAACGTGTCAGAGGAAACACGGAACACGTGACGGCTTTTTAATGTGTTGGCAACAATCTGCTGATCATTTATCAACTGTCTGACACATCATAGATCAATCAGACCGATCGATCGATCATCGGTGCAGTGTGAATGTTTGAGGTGAACTCACGTTCTCGTTCTCCAGGATGAGTTTGAGGATCTGCTCCCTCTGCCTCACACTCTGCAACACACACACAAACACACGATTACACCGTCATCACGCAGCAATAATCCAATCAACTACATGATGCTTCCTGTCCTGCTCTGAGGTCATTACTTCAGCTGTGTGCGTGTGTGTGAGTGTGCATACAGGCTGGTTGATGTGGAACCTGGTGGGCATCCTCCTCAGAATGGCAGAGTCCAGGTCCTGAGGACGGTTAGTGGCTCCCATGATGATCACCTGACACACAGACAGGTAGAGAGAGAGTTCAGATCATCACCATGAACAGAAACTCCAGAGTGTGTTGATTAACTGAATGTCTGTGTGTGTGTGTGTGAGAGTGTGTCTCTGTGTGTGTGTACCTGGCAGTGGTGGTCCGTGTCCAGTCCGTCCCACAGACTCATGAACTGGGCCTTCATCATGGCCGTGGCCTCGTGGTCTGAGCTGCATCGGCTCCTCAGGAACGAGTCTGTTCAAACATTTATAGGAACTGAGTCACATGACCACACTGACTCCACCCCATCTCCAAATATACAAACATCAGACCACGGGATTGGACGCTGCTGTCAGGCCCACTGTATGACAGGTGTGTAGGTGTGTGTGTGTGTACTCCACCTATCTCGTCGATGAAGATGATTGACGGCTGCAGTTTAACAGCCAACGAGAAGACAGCAGCAGCCAGTTTCTGGGACTCTCCGTACCATTTGTCCGTCAGCGTGCTCGGCTGCAGGTTGATGAACCGAAACCCTGCCTCTTTGGCTGTTGCCTTGGCGATCAGTGTTTTCCCGCAGCCTGGGGGCCCGTACAGCAACACACCTGTTACCATGACGACAGGTGGGGAGTACAGTCAGTGTCTGACATGTTTCCTCCCTTCCTTCTTCACTGCTTGTTTTTTCCTTCCTTCCTTCCTTCCTTCCTTCCTTCCTTCCTTCCTTCCTTCCTTCCCTTTTTCCTTCCTTCCATCCTCCCTCCTTTTTTTCCTTTCATTCTTCTTTCCTTTATTTCTCCATCCTTCCTTGCTCCCTGCTTCTCATTTCTCCTCCCTTCCTTCTCTCTTTCTCTCCTGCTCACATTATTAACTGATGACATCATACTGTGATGTCAGAGGAAGCAGCTGACCTTTCGGGGGCTGCAGCAGTCTGGAGCCCTGGAACAGGTGTCTCTTCTGAACAGGTAAGATGACGGTCTCCTTCAACTCTGTGATCACCTCATCCAGACCGGCAATGTCCCTCCAGGTGATCTACACACACACAAACACACACGCGACTGACTGTGTGTTCATCATTTTAACACTACGTCTTGTTTCATGAAGCTCTTCTTGTTTGTGGAAAATAAAAACTTTACCTGCATGCTCAGCGGGTCGACCAGGTGAGCTGCGATACTCATCTCATATTCAGAAAGCTTCACGTTTTTAACACCAATCTGACGCATCAACTTCTCTGCCTGTAAGACGGAGAATCACAGTTAGACCGAATGATGTCATCTCATCGTTATTATCGATTATATACTTTGACAGTCAGAACTGAAAAATAACAAATCAATACTCAAACAGACATCAGAACTCCACCAGCATGTCCACACCCCCACCAGGGGGAGACACTCTGAACCATGGTTGATACCAACAAACCTGGCAGCTACAAAGCTCTGACCTCATTTCTCTGCTGCCTTCAGCTGATAAAAAGGGTCAAACCATCTAGGATAACTGTTCCACAGACGGAGCTGCAGCAGCTCTACACGACTTTTAGTGCACAGACTCATCATGTTCAGAGATGCTGCAACCCGAGAGAACCACATCAATCACATCTTCAGTGACATCATACATCAACAAATGTGTTGATGATCACAAAGACAAAATCATTCCCCAACCAGAAAATCTGGATCAGTGGAGCAGTGAGTGCTCTGTCCAGAGCCAAAGAGGTGCCAGTCAGCTGACGAGGAAGCATACAACACCAGCAGACAAGACTGAAAGCTGATACCATCTGCTGCTGTCTGACAGGAGATACAGAAGTATCTGCTGCTGTCTGACAGGAGATACAGAAGTATCTGTTTCCCTACTACCAGACTACAGAGCAGGTTCTCAGGCTGTGAGACAGACTCCTCAACTCATCTGCCACACTCCACCTGAAATGATTAATTTTTCTATCCACCTTACTCCTAGCCCCCATGATACCTTGCATCAATTATGGGCGCAACTTCCGTCACATCCTGTCACTGAGCCGGAACCGCCGTTTTCCATGGTAACAGCACACACTTGCATATTTAGCTACTTCTTTGACTCCGTTGCTGCAGACGATGAAGCGATGAAAAGCTCTGAGGCGTATCAGTAAAGTTACTTCCACAGTAATAAGGTATTTTTTAAAGGAGGTGGGACACAACCTTCTCTACCTTAAAGCAGACATAGAGCCAGCTAGTCAGAGCCTTAAAGTCCAACATCACTGGGTCTGGGTTTTAGTTTAAACGTGAACCAAAACATCAAGTTTAGGTATTTCAGCCACGTTCTTTTGGATTCCTCGTCTGTAGGTTGGCGGTGGAAACTGTACCGTTGGTCACAGGATCAATCTCTTTTTGTTTTGGCTGCATGTTCAAAACACTGTTGTTGAAGCCACAAATTTAGCTTAGCTTAGTCTTGCTGTTAGCGCAACCGCTAACAGCGCAACCGCTAACAGCGCAACCGCTAACAGCGCAACAAGTATCAGAGCTCCGCAAGGACATTTTAGAAAATAACTGTTACTTTAGTTAAATATCTGTTAAATATGTTGCTGAACTGAAGGTGAATTACTTTAGAAATGAACACTGTTGTCCACCAGCCACAATGGTTAGCCACTGGGGCTAACTAGCTTACTGCTACTTACGCTATCACACCGGAAGTTACACCTATAATCATTTCTACTGGAGTGCCCTGAGAATAAGGTGGATCTGTTTGATTATTTATTCACACACTTCTAATAGTTTTTTTTGTTAGTAGCATAACGTGAGTTAAATGATCAGTTTGCTGACATGTGCTTCACGTTACACAAGTTTATTGCTGAACATTGGTAAAACGTCATTACATTACATACAGGTTTGATAAATTACGTGGTAGACTCACATACTCGCCAGTACTCCACCCAGCATTTTAAGTCATACTGGAGGTGTTTCCCATTCTGGTATCAGAACAACCCCACCTGTCTCACCTGTTTCTGAGCCTCCACCTTCTGCTTCCTGGTGGGGTCGATGGCATCCACCATCCACTTGATGGTGAAGTAGGTGACGGCTCCGAATATGGTGAGACGGAAGAGCAGGCCGATGACCTCATTCCTGCCCAGAGGACGGGCGATGTTTTCAGCTGGAACCTCCCTCAACACCATCATCAGACAACAGGAAGTACAGGCTGCAGAAAACAACAGTCACCATCAAGATGTTCTCATCATTCATACTGAAGACAGTCAGAAAAACTCTGTTTCACAGCTCCAGAGTGAAGAAACACATCAAATCAGACACATTACACAATAAATAAACTGCTTTTGGCTGAGTGGTACATAAAGAGATTTCATTGACATCAGAGTATTGGAGGAATAATCAGTAAGTGAAGTCCTGAAGTGACTGACAAGCAGGTCTGACTGTTTCGTTGATGATCTCTGATAGCTTAGTTAAAATGTCCCAGTTTTAGACCGAGTCTGGGGAGACCAGTTATGCCGGTCCCCCTTGATTAGGGTTCCCCTCAGTGCCGCCCACCGTGGTTGAGATTAGGTCTTAGATTACGAACAGGTTTGGGGTGAAGACCGACTGTCAATGATCCCGGATTGAGGAGCAGCTCCTGGTGAAACACTTCTGATCTCTGAGAAGCTGTGACTGCTTTATCTTTCTGACAACGAGAGAGAAAATGGTAAATTGTCAGATTATTAAATGGAGTTTGGTGTTTGTTCCGGGAAACTGAACGTTGCCACATTGTAATGATTCCGCTCAGTTTCTGAGTCTGGCGGCACACAGCGGATCTGTCACTGACTCTGAAAACGAAAACCCCCTCCTGGACCCCCGAAGTCCTCGAACCACAGTTTGGGACCCTCCGGCATTATAAAACCGAGAGGACCGTGTCGGCTACTTGCTAGCTTTAGCATTAGCTTGACCTTCTGGGCTGTGGGGACGCAACACGGCGGCTCCTCACCGGATTAACGGACAGATGTGACCGGTGGGAAGACACCGCGGAGCCCCTACAGCTCCGGTGAGTCTGTGAGACGGAACCGGCACAAAATCTGCGTTTATCCGCTAAATGTGCGCTGCTCTTACCTCCGGTTCTCAAGTCAGCCGACACTTCCTCGCTGTGCTCCTCCGCGCGACCCGCCGCGAGATTTTTCTCTCAGGATGGCGAAGGCACGACCCACCCTACTCTGCCTCTGATTGGCTTAGCCTCATATTTTTTACCCTAACGCTAACCAATCACACTCCTCATTTCTAAACCCAGGCAGAGTACCAGCCAATCAGAGGCACGAGAGGGCGGGGGTGTGACTTCGCCACCCTGGGAAAAAAGGAAATTGCGTGTTGTGTTCTTCTACCTTTTATTTAGAATTAAAACCAACTCTAAGACTCAATACCGCCACCGCAACCCACAGACTGAACATTACCAAACAACTTCCTGTTTGAATAATGTTATTCCGATAAAAAGTCATAACAAACAGGAAGATCTTAATCTATTTTTTTAAAATTATTATTGCAAAATACAAATTTAACAAGCATAGTAACTTCCAAGCAACAAAGTACAATTTAGGACTGAGCAAGTACAATCCACATAAACAAATACAGAAATAAAATCATTGTGGAAAATCAAAAGAAAGAAAAAATAAATAAACAAAAACATAAAGTGAATAAAATAAATTAAACTAAAGTAA
>JBBPCS010004450.1:0-11319 GCA_037974645.1 Hollardia meadi | reverse complement strand
AATGGGTGTGAATGGGTGAATGCCTACTTGTAGTGTAAAGCGCTTTGAGTGGTCAAGCTGACTAGAAAGGCGCTATAAAAATACAGGACATTAAGTTGTAGATTTAAGACATTTTTTTATGCACACAAAAGACACAAAATCCATGCTAGTTTGCACTTATCCATTGCTAAGGTAATACTGACAGGCTGGCATATCAAGAAGCTAAACAAAATGATTATTACACAGGTTTGCTTTGGGCTGGTCACAATAAAAGCTTAAACAACACAACAACACAACACAACACATTACACAACATCATTCCACATATATCAGTTTTTAAGGGAGCATGCACTCAGCATGCAGGCTGCAGGAATGTCCACCAGAGCTTTTGCCAGTCAGCTTAAGTAAGTGAATGTTCATTTCACTTACTTAAGCTGACTCCAGTGTCATTTCAGAGAATTTGGCACTATATCCAACCAGCCTCACAACTGCAGACCATGTGTAACTACTCCAACCCAGGACCTCCACATCCAGCTTCTTCACCTGATCATCTGAGACCAGAAACCTGGACAGCTGGTGCAATGGTTGGTTTGAACAACCAAAAGAATTTCTGCACAAACTGTCAGAAACCGTCGGGGGGGAGCTCATCTGCGAGCTTGTCATCCACACTGGGGTCTTGACATGAGTGCAGTTTGTCGTTGTTGCCGACTTTAGTTCGCAAAAGCTCACCGTCGATGCCGACTGACACTTTGGAGAAGTGTTGTCTTCATGAATGAATCCTGGTTTACACTGTACTGGCAGATGGCAGACAGCGTGTGAGGCATCATGTGGGCGAGTGGTTTGCCTACGTCAACGTTGTGAACAGAGTGCCCCATGGTAGCGCTGGGGTTATGATATGTGCAGGCATAAGCTATGTACAGTGAAGACAGGTACATTTTGTTGAGGCAATTTGAATGCACAGATATAGCATGACAAGATCCTGATTGTTGTGCCATTAATTTGCTGCCATCATCTCATGTTGCAGCATGTTAATGCACAGCCCCATGTTGCACGGGTCTGTAAGCAATTCCTAGAAGCTGAAAACATTCCAGTTGCTGCACTGCCTGGATACTTGGATGGTTGCCTGATTGAGGCGGCTATGGCTCAGGTGGTAGAGCGGTTGTCCAGTGATCGGAAGGTTGGTGGTTCGATTCGATCCCTGGCCCCTGCAGTCTACATGTCGAAGTGTCCTTGAGCAAGATACTGAACCCCAAATTGCTCCAAATTTGAGTGTGAAGGAGATGTGTCGTACTGCATGAGGCAAATGGTGGTCACTACAGAAAAAGAATGCTTCTGATCCATTCAACGAAAGCTGAAATGCCTTTCCTTCAATCACATTTGTGTAAAGGGTTGAAATTCTTTTTAAAATTCGGTACCCCTACATATTTTTTCATTGCAAGATTATCCTAGCAGCATAACATTTATACATATAAATATTTAAATATTAATTGCCCCATGTCTACATTTTTCACTGAGACAGGTGAAAATTAAAAGACTCCATCAATGAAGTTTAGGGAAGGGAAGAGATATGGGACAAGATAAATAGACTGAGAAAAAAAGGAAGACAGAGGGTGATGAGAGAGGAAGAACAGGTACTGCCCACTGTGCCCATGATAGGATGAGAATTATGTTCCTAGGCTTCAACACAAAAAAAACTGACCTGATCACATTCAAACAATCTAATTACCACAGAACAACACAGTATATGTAATTACAGTGGAACCTATAGGCTCACTTAAACAACACACACTTAAACAACATCACCTAGCATAATTACAGTGTAATAATACAGTATTATTGTATAAATTTAATATTGTATAACACACATTTTGCTTATGTTTATGTACTGTTTAAGACACAGGTCTATAATTTCAATTCAAAATGATGCAAACTCAAACATGAAATGCAAGTGTATATAATTTTGCTAAATTATTTTTTATACACTTTGACAGGAGAGAATATCCATTCATTTATTCATTGCATGATATAACCTTCTTCTCATGTATTACTGCTTGACAAATCTTTATGTTCCTGCCAAATGACATAATTTTAATGCTACTGTTAACCATTCTTACCACTCCAAAAATCTTAAAATGTACATATTTATTATTTTTTAGGGGGGAGCATGCCTCCTAAAAGCTAAATTTTTGGACCTCAGTATTTCTAAAACCCTGTGCACAGCCATGCTAACCCACTGCAGAATATATAATAGGTCAAAACAACACTTAACTTTTGGCACATTTTGCTGTGTATTGATAATTGTCAATGGAATAAATGAATTACTATAAATGCATAAACATACACACATGCTAAAAGGCAATGCATGCAATGTAAGTCCTAAAGGAAATGCTGCTTTTTCAAACAATGTACAGTAATACAATGATATAATGGTCGACAACAGTGGTTCCCAATGATACATAACAAGACTACACATAAGACAATGTGCCTCTAACCTCTAATAAGCTTTTTGTGGTAATGTAAAAAGCATTCTCCTCTGAGAGTGCTCTCTCCTCAGTGAGTTGTGGGTTTCCTGTTGCTGCTAAGCAATTAGCCATTAGCTGGCTTCTTTTATCCACTTATCTCAAAGTAACAGACTGTCTAATGTGCCTTCACCAGGTTCTTACACTGGGGACGCAGTGGAAGTGGAATAACAGAACAGCTGCAATACTATTTTTAATAGATTATCAGTGTCTTTGGTTGCGAGAACAGACACTAAAACGATCGCTGCAGAGCTTTGTCCGAATGGTTAGCATGGGTGCTGAAAGGAAGCAGGCGGTCGTTTCATTCTGTTCCGTTCTCACTAAACCATAAAGAATGGACGATAAAAGCTTTAACTTGCTTACTTGTAACTTTATTAACTCAGACAGTCTTCACATTACAGTCAGCTCTAGCCAGCATTACTCTTGGTCTGTGTCCCACTCTAATTGCTCCCCGGAACAACACAAACTAGGAACAACAATTATATTTTTACATCTTTTCTTGTTTTCTTGAAGTGAAGTCCCTTACTCTTAATATATCACTTAATCACAATAATCAATATTATTTTTTAAACAAATGAATTTATATGCTCAACATCAATAAGGGAGTAAATTCCAATATCACTTGAAAACAAATAAAATTATAGAATAAAATTATCCTGTCTGGACTACTGTCACTTAAGTTGTCAATAGAGATATACATAACCAAAACATTGCAGCCAAAGAACTGTGCATATACAGTACAGTACACTTCCCGTTCTTTTCTTTTTTCTCCATTAGGATGATACCAATCCTTAACATTACGCTTTAACATATCATTACACATTTTCTCACTCCTTGCAAAAGTCCTGAAACCAAAACTAAAATGTCATCACTGTGTATAGTCTTTCAGGTAGTTTTTTGTGGCAGTAGTGAGGTCTGATAACCTGACGACCTGACCTGGTAGTGACAGGGCATTGCTCCCCTGTTTGACCCTGCACTACCACTTCCTCTTTTGGTGTGTGTACCACAGTCCCTGTTTGTGCAGAAGTGACAGATGTGCCATGGTTTCGTCGGGGGTGACGACGATTCCTTCTCAGGAACTCCTGACTCCAGTTTCACCTCCCAAGATCTATGGCCTACCCATTTAGTCACCTGTGCTGCATCTCAGACCGCATGTGGTTCAAAAGGCTGAACTCTCACACTATCACCCTTTTTAGTCAATGTCCTTTGCTGTGCGGTTGTAGTATTTTTTCCTGTCTCCACCTGTTGTGTATCAGTCCTTGTGTGTTGTTTGTTACCTCCAGCCCCTACAGAGTGTCTGTGGTAGGAAGAAGGGCCCATGTCCTCCTACTCAGAAGTTTCTGTGCCAGGCTTGTGTTAAGACCTTTGCTCAGTGTGTTGCGATGGTCCAGTATAGCCAAGTATGGATCTTATCCCGCAGCCCTGGCTGTCATCATGCTTGGCTGTTTTTACTGCCGATTCAACTTTCCCATTGCTCTCAGTGTATCCAGGTGAGGATGTCCTGTGTTCAAATTCCCACCTTTGGCTGAATTGCTGAAACTCCTGAGAGGCATACTACGGTCCATTATCCGAAATGAGAACATCCGGTATCCCCTGTCATGCAAAGTGGGCCTTAAGTTTTCTGATTACTGTGCTACTCTTTGTGTCTGGTAGATAGTCTATCTCCCAAAAGTTGGAGTAGTAATCAACAGTTATCAAGTAGTCCTTGTTCTGAAAGGAAAACAAATCTGTTCCCACCTTGGCCCAGGGTCTGTATGCCATATCATGTGGGTGTAGTGTCTCTCTTTGTTGTTTTGGGTCTACTGACCTGCATATGTCACATTTAGAGATGAAAGTCTTTCTGTGCTTATTCATCCCTTGCCAGTATACACACTCCCTTTCTCGCCAAAGACATCTAAGACTTCTACTCCTAGATAAGAGGAGTGGATACGACGAGTGATGTCAGCTCTCAGGTATCGCTGGTCTTTCTCCTCTGAACGCCATCCCATCCTGGAAACTCTCTGTCTGTCTCCAACTCTGTCTCACTGTCTCCCTTAGTGCTCTCTGGTAAGTATGCTCCACTCAGTGTATCTTCCAGCAGCATATCTCGGCCTGGTACATAGATAACACTGATGTCATACGTCTGCAGCCTGAGAAGCATCCTCTGCAGTCTCTTTGTGCACTAAGTAGTGGCTTCCTGTGAATATTCTCCAGTGGCTGATGGTCGCTCTGCACAGTCAGTTTTCTACCATAGGCATATTGATGAAATTTTCCATCCCAAACACTATGGCTAAACATTCTTTCTCAATTTGGGCAGAGCCCCTCTCAGTAGGTGTAAGTACCCTTCTTCCAAATGCCACTGGTTTACCTCTCTGTATCAGTGCAGCTCCCAGTCCTGTTTCTGATACATCACACTGTAGCGCCAGCTCGTTGTCCTGGTCATGGTACTTCAGAACTGGACTGTTGGCTATTTTGTTCTTCAGCCTTTGAAACACTTCCTTGTGTGCAGCAGTCCACTCCCACATCTTCTCTTTGTGTGTGAGTTGTCTCAAAATCTCACAGTCGTCTGACAGGTGATCATAGAACTTTGACAGGTAGTTTACCATACCCACCAGTCTCTATACCCCTTTGACATCTGTCGGCCTTGGAACCTCCCTGACTGCTCGCAGTTTGTCCGGGTCAACCCACAGTCCCTCCACCATCAGCAGGTGACCAATGTAGGGTACTTCCTAGGGTACCATGGGATGGCGAATGTGGTGAGGTAGCTTGACTCTTCCTCTAATTTGACATGCCAGAAGCCATGCTTTACATCACAGACTGTGAATATTTTTGCCTTTGACAGTTCTGGGAGGATGTCATCAATAGTAGGGAGGGGAAAATGGGTCCTTCTAACTGCTTGATTCAGTGGTTTTTTGGTGATGCAAATCTGTGGCTTGCCGTTTGGTTTTGTCACTGAGCCCATACTACTTATCCAGTCTTTGCATCTTTCCACTGGTGTTATGATCCCTCTTCTCTCCAGATCTTTGAGTTCCTCTTTAAGCGGTGCCATCATGGCAACAGGCACTCTGCGCTTTGTCAGTTTCACTGGTGGCACACTCTGTTTTAATTTTCTCCATTGTCATTTGTTCGTCACAGCTCTCCACATTTGTCACAGGACTCAGTTCTTTTTTTCACTATGCTGTCGATGGCCTGGATATTCTCTTACTGTACTTTAATTAACTTCATGGCTTTGCTGGCCTTCCTGCCCAGTAAAGGGATTCTGTCATTCTGGCCCACCACTTGAAACTCCAGTCTGTACAGTTTGTTGTTTCTGGGGTTTCTGACTTTGACCTTGCATTTACCAAGTGGACTCTACCTGGTTTTGTTATACATCACTAGCACTTTCTCAGTGTGCTCCAGCTGTGTGTCTGGGCTTAGGAGATGTATGGTGATGATGATGATGTTGCATGTGGCTCCACAGAAGTTAACCAGTGTTTTGTCTATCATCATTCCTGCAAAGAGTTGTTGGCTTTGACTGTGGCTCTCTTTCTCACTTGATTCACTGTCTCATTGTCCCCATTTACTTCTGTTATGGTCATAATGTCCTCATAAGTGCCACTGTCCTGTTCTGAGACAACATGTACTGGCCTACATTTTCTGTTAGTCTCTGCTTTTGTCTTGCATTAAGCAGCAAAATGACAAAATGACTTACACTTCTTGCCAAAAGCTGGGCATTTGTTCTTGTTTTTCTCATGTGTTTTACCACAAAACTTACAGCAAATCTTGTTGTCTTTGTCTTTCTTTGTAATCTGTTTCAGTGCATGTACTTCCTCCACTGTCTGTCCTTGCAGTGTTTTGCTGTTCTCTCTTGATAGCTCCTACATATTTGCAAGCATTTTTCGAGTGTCAGGTTCTCTTTCCTGATTAATCTCTCCCTCATTGCAGAGCTATTTGTGCCACAGACAATACGCTTCGGGCATGCTAAGGTCTGTGTATTGTGTAAACGTCTTCCTCCAGCCTTTCCATGTCTTCGCTAGGTTGTTGGAGTCCAAAACCAGCAATGCTGGAGGTTTTAGTCCTTCCATCCCGCCGTCAGCTGTTTTCTCCACTCACCTGTTGTGATGGTTGGTTAGCCAGTCAACTCCTTGAAGCTAATTAGCTGGCTAGCAGCACTAGTCTTCATTTAACAGCAACTGAATTCTTGCACCGCTGCCACCATGTTTCATTCTGTTCCGTTCTCACTAAACCATACAGAATGGACGATAAAAGCTTTAACTTGCTTACTTGTAATTTTATTAACTCAGACAGTCTTCACATTACACTCAGCTCTAGCCAGCATTACTCTTGGTCTGTGTCCCACTCTAATTTCCACCCCGGAACAACACAAACTAGGAACAACAATTCTATTGTTACAGCAGTGACTCCTGGCGAATTGCAGCACTTCTGCCTTCAGTGTGTCCTTGCTGTTGAAAAACACCAAGCTCCAGAAAGTAGAGGTAGACCCATATAGTATATGTAGCAACTGATTGAGAGCTTGTCACATGATGCAACTACTGTCACTTGAAGCTCAATATCAACAGAACTAATGAGCTTGTTGTGAACTACAATGCTTCAAATATGGATGTTGCTGCAAAGAAACTACAAATTCAAAAACGTGGATGCTTCACACACATGTTCAACTTGGCAGCACAGAAGATCTATACAATCAGCACAGTTTCAAGGTGGGCACCCAAGATTTATGTCATCAATTTAGTATCTGACCAAATGTGAAATATGGTCACAATCTTCCCTTCTGTTCCTGAGTTACAGTGTTGAATAATGACCAGAAAAGTGCTTTTGCAGATAATTATGTCAAAATTGACCTTTGACCTTTTAGATGTAAAATGTCATCAATTCATCATTTTATCCTGTTAGATATTCATGTAAAATTTTGTCATAATTAGTTTATGAATTCTTGAGTTATGGTCAAAAATGTGTTTTGTGAGGTCACAGTGAACTCTGACCACCAAATTCTAATCACTTCATCCTTGAAGTTAACATTGTGCTTAATTTAAAGAAATTGGATGGATGACTTTTGACCAGCAAAATCTAATCGGTTCATCTAGTAGGGACACAGTAAGTGGTGTCCATTTTCAGGAATTTATGGATGACGTAGGTGCTAGAACCGTCCAACGTGTAGCTAGCTAATATTACAACCCAGCCAAGGAGGACAAATCTCACCCTGCCACAAGCAGGAGTCTCTCGTACATGAGTAGATGCAGGTTTCCTTCGTGTGGTCATGATTTCTGGAAGAGACATTGCTGTTGAGTTTTTCAAAGTATTTTGTTTTTGTTTTTTTGGTGCTTTGAGAACCACAAGTGAAGTGCCATCTAGTTCCATTATATTGAAGAGAAGGCAGACATCTCTACAACTGATCCCTCCAAAATGGAACAACTCACATCAAAACTATCTAGATGATAAATAGCACTACAGGTAAAAGGAGAAATAGGTATTTTTGATTTGGGGGTGAATCGTCCCTTAAAGCTCAGTGGTACTATGTACTAGGTCCAGTACATAGTTGTTGAGTATCTCAACAACTACTGACTGCAATATCAGTTAATCTTGTGTGGATTCTTACTGATAATTCCTGATGACTTTGATGACCCCCTGACCTGCCATCTATCGATTCAAAGTTCCACTTAACACTTTGCACCCCTGTAAAGTACAGCTAAATTTAATGACCATATTTGTTTTGTTTTTGGTGACCTTTCATCTTGCAGTACCTTCAGGCCAAATTTCACACATCACAAAATGTATCAGTAAGATATCTAATCATTTCCTTGGGGCATGAGATCATTCGGTTACATTTTAATCTTGGTTCTCTAAGTGATGAGACTATTTATCCACACAGTTACATATTCCTTATGTACATGGACTGACCTCATGAGGGCAATTGATGTGGATATTCTTCGTCGCACCACCTGTGGTGGCCACACACTGATATGCACGTGGTTATATAAGGACCATGCATGCGTGGACTCTGAATCTCTCTCTTAACCCTGATTGGAACGTGTTCCGGAGCGGCTTGTGGCTGGAGAGATAGTCTCTTCAGTCAGAAAAACAAGGTTATAAGTAAGCGAACATTCCTCTATCATATCCAGACTATCTTTCCACACAGTTGGAGACCCTGTAAGACACACTGCAAAGAAACCAACCAGACAGAGCTGCTCCTGTGGGAGTCCAAAATGGCAGTTGAGTTCGAATGAGACTTTACTGCCAGCAGAGTGCTCACCCATGTGCTCCAAATAGGGAGCAATTTACAATTGTACACTATGTACACACCAAAGACCTAGGTGCAGGACGGCCCTGTCAAACACTACAGCCAGCATCAAATGGGTGGAAGGCCACCTAGCCTGCCAGGTTGCAAGGCTAGCTTTAGAAACTGCAATATGGTTGCAACCCTGGCCAATTTCTGAGGCCCAACACAAGCTGCCACCATTCCCCTCACGGTTGAGGGACACTTGCCCACCTTCAACATTTCCCAGAGGAACTGGAAGATATCATAGAGCATGCAGGAGAGGGGATCCTGCCATCTTGAGTTGCATAGAAACACTCCCCAACTATAGGAATATACTGCCCTAGCTGATGGAACCTGGGCTTCTAGCAATAGACTGGGGCAACCCCATAGCTGGCATTTCAAACCTTGAGCTCCCAGTGAAAGGCTTTTTAGAAAAAAAAAAGAGTCCTGTGGGCCTGGGACAGGGCATCCTCAAAGTAGCTTTCAATTATCGCTCTCATTCTAGAACCAGATTATCTTGGGCCAGTTGGAGCCCTCTAGATTAGGCTCACTACTTCCACCTGAACTCTCTGCAGGAGTGGGTGCATGAGAGTGAATGGAAGGAAAGCATACAGGAGACCCTGTGGACATTGATATGCCATTGCATCCGTGTCCAAGGGAGGATATTCTCTCCCTATGGAGACAAAGAAGGGATAGCGAGCGGCCAGCAAGAGATTGGCTACAGTTGTACCAAGAGGTCCCAGATCTCACATACTACCTCTGGATACAGCCTCCAGTCTCAGGGAAGTTGTCCCTACCTCGAGTGATGGTCAGTTACAAGGCTTGCATGACTCATCATACAGTATGCTCCACCCTCAGGGACTTTCAACATGGGTGTGCCCACTCCCATTTTGTCAGAGCCAATCTGCATAGGTGAGGGGAGCCCCAGTCCCCCTGCCTGTTTATGTATTCTGTTACCACTGTGCTCTCTGTTCTCACCAGCACATTGTAATTTTCCTGGCTCTGGCAGGAAGTGCAGCAAGATAGATAGCCTGCAGATTGATGTGCTGCACTAGCCAGGGTCAATGCTGGCCGCTGATGCCTCTGCCTTTGTGCGTGGCTCTAGTGTGCTGTCCCATTTTAAGCTGGTTGGCTTACTCACTCACCAACGAAGAGCTGCGGGCCCCATGAGCCAGAGTGTGGTAAGGCTCTGACTCCTCTACGGCAACCCCAAGGCCCAGGAGGCAGAGCTGACCCAGGCACATATCCAGAAGAGCCATGGCACTGTGGCTTATCACCAAACCTGTTGGGATCCATAACTGAAAGTATTTATTGTGTGAATCAAACTGAACTTTGTGAGACCACATGGTCTATTGTTCTGTGGACAAGGGGAGCCTTTGGCTCTGGCTCTGGCTCTCCCAACCCCCAGTTTTTCACAGGTTAGTGGCAAACCTGCCCACTGAGTGAGCCTCCAGCTTTCATTGGTCAGTAGGATTTGGGATGGCACAAAGGACACAAAACCAACCTGCCCTTTGTCTTCACTCTCTTTCTCCTGGACTTCCAAAGGACTGAGAGCTTCTGAGCTACAGCTCCTCTACCCTTCCCATGTGTTCTGCACAGAGCAAACACACAGAACCTCTTCTCATGGCAGCCACAAGAGACTGCTGAGGACTAAACAAGCTCAAGTCTGTTTTGCCAGCAGTCAGGAACAAAACCTGCAGGCTAACAATTCAACCAACGGGAGTCAGAAAGGAAGTTAGCACCAAGCTGCTAACTCCACAAGGAGCGACCGGTTTCACCCGACACCATTAAGACTTCACAGCAACGACTGAATTCTTCACTGGAATTGCAACTCTTCCAGCCTGGCTCACCTCCTCATGGACGGAATCACCAGACAAGAAGACATCTCTTTCTTTCCAAGGACTGGCAACGTTAACCTGGGCCTAGCATACAGCATAGCTCATGGCTAAGCCCTGAACTGCTTAACTCGGTTGACTGTAACAAACATGTACATGTATTGAATGGATTGGACTTTTCAGTGTGAACTGTATTGTTGTGACTGTAGCCAGGTTATTATTGGTGGCTTTGAGGTTGAGGTTGGTTAGCTTCACACAAAGGCTCAGGGTCTTTCAGGCAACTAACCATCCTCTTTACTAACCTGACACCACGATCTCACACACATACTGTCTCATATACTTTAACACACATATGGCCTAACCCTCGCCTGTCGGCCATTTTATCTTTGTAACAAAGGAACACATGGCTTGAGACTCTCACCTCTCACCCGCCTTTCAAACAGCCACCTCTGCTTGTTCACATACACATGCACACACATACACACACACAGACACACACACTCACTTTTATATACCTGTATATACATTTTAGATTAGGTATTGTGTGTTTTCCATTTCGTTTATTGAATAAATAAAAATAAACTTTTGGACATACATGCTGTCTGTTTAATGTTGCAAAAGAGTGAATACTGCCAACCTCTACACTACCAAGAACTCTAGATCCTTCGACTAGCTGTTGATATGGTAATTTTGGTTGTAATTATTAAGTTAATTATTAATCATAATTTCAAATTTACAGTTTAGTATCCTT
>JBBPCS010004449.1:0-10000 GCA_037974645.1 Hollardia meadi | reverse complement strand
GTTTTGAGTAACTTGTCTCGACAACTATTGTACAGATCATTATTATTAGACTATTATTTTTGCAACATTATTGACATTCCCATCAGCCTCAGCTGTGCCTCTGTAGTGTGTTTAGTGCTTATTAGCAAATGTTAGCATGTTAACTTATCAATCAAAGACAGTGAACATGATAAACACATCTGCTCAAACATGCAGTGATTGTCATTGTGAATGATGTTAACATTTAGCGCAGTAGGGCTAGCATGGTTATGGACTCTTCTTGCTAAAATAACTATCAATATGTAATAGCTTTTTCTTATTGGTCTCTTTTAACCTTCAGATGTTTTTATATTATCATAACAATACTCTTGCTTATATTGCTTACTGTAGCAGTACCTGCTAGATAAACAAGAAAGCAATAAATAACCCACAGAGGGAATACAAAATATCTTATAACTAGTCTTTAATCTACAAAATCTTCAAAAGATGGAGACTCAAGGATAAAAAGAAACACTGTTAATCTGCTTTCACCACCTTGTTGCTGGTGCAGCTGAGTGTTAAATGTCAGCGGACACATGAGGCAGAATAACACTAAAGCAACATGTTATCACAGGGTGTAAGAGCACATTCAAACCTGTGGGTGTGAGTCTACAGTTACACTCACACCAACTGAAAACTGCCCCTTTGCAGCATCAGAATTGGATGGCCTGTGTGACAGATTATTTTTAACAAAACTCCTTAAATCACTTTTTGTATTGTATTTGTAAGCATAGACAAGCCTTAAGGCTCCAGTACACCATGGACCGTTTTTGGAGGCTGTATATTCATCAGGATTCTCTCTTTAAGGCTGCATTTCCTGTGTTCCTGATTCTACATCCAACACTAATTTCTCTTTAAGTTGAGTTCCGCTTTAAGGCTCAACTTTTGCCAGACTGAAGCACAATATCATCCAGCAAGGACCTATATGGCAAATTAGATGCCTGACAGATTTGTAACGTGAACACCATTGGCATAAATAAAGATGGACTTCCACCCATTGTACAAAAGTCAAGCCAAAATATCCCGGATACGAGCGCTGCCATCTTGCGCTGGTGACAGAAACCCTTCATTTCTGAAAAAGGCTTTTATTGGGAAACATCTGTAGCAACATGTTGTGGAAAACTCATTGACTTGCATTCCATTGCACTTAAAATGTACTGCTATATTTTCTCAAGTATCACTTGGATGAAGTCTTATTTTATTATTTAGAAGAAGAAAAGTGGAGTTGAATGATTGTTGTGAAAGAAAAAACACACGATGTGTCACAGTCTTCTTGATGGATTATAGATTATTTTTATGGGCTCATGGGAGCGGCTGCTGAGTCAAGTCTGACACCTAGTGGTAGAATTCGGTACACCAGCTCAGACCAGTGTTTGACTTGATTTTTTTTTACATTGGCCTAACTTGTACCTGCAACACAAACTGAATTTTCTGAATCATATTTAATTTCTAGGGCCTCCCTTTCAGGTTCTAGGTATGTCTTCACCATGACCTTCTCCTCAAGGGTTTGCATCCAACAAGAACCTCTCTCTAAAGCTCTATATCCACCACATATCAATCTAAGGTTAAATGCACTCCAGTTACCATTACTCTGTAAAAATACCAGAACATTCACATCAGTTGTTTTCCTTTTTGTGTTCTCAAAATTGTTTTTAAATGTGAAGACACTGATGAAGTAATTAACTGCAAAACATACATTTTTCTTAGTTCAAGCTTGTTCTTGAGAAAGAACTCATGTTATGTTGGTTTTTGATCTCAAGACTCTTGACAAAGACTTATCAGTGCTTTGGATGAATGCATTCAGACAGAATTTAGTTTCATTAAAAGCAAACGAAGCTTCAATTATTTGCGTCATTTTGTTGTGATAAAGTCGTTTCTTTGAGTTGTTTGGTTTTTTCTGTTTTTCTAATGGAACAAACCGACGGCAGGCAGGTAAATATAAACCCATTAGAGAGCTCCCATAGCCTTGAACCTCCATTCAATCCATTACACACACACATCACACTCTCTGTCTCTCCAGTATATTCTGTCAGTCCAAGTCCAAGTCCATGGTTCTCTGCTGGAAAACGGTGGATTGCTCCCTCCTGGTGGGGGGTGAGCTGCTGCCCCAAGCGAAGGAGTTTAAGTATCTCGGGGTCTTGTTCACCAGTGACGGGAAAATGGAGCGTGAGATGGACAGGCGGTTTGGTGCGGCATCAGCTGTAATGCGGGCGTTGTACCGGGCCGTTGTGGTGAAGAGAGAGCTGAGCCGGAAGGCTACATTCGTTCTACATTCCAACCCTCATCTATGGCCATGAGCTTTGGGTAGTGACCGAAAGGATGAGATCGCGGATACAAGCAGCTGAAATGAGAATCCTCCGGAGGGTGGCTGGGCTCAGCCTTAGTGAGAGGGTGAGGAGCTCGGAGTAGAGCCGCTGCTCCTTCGCGTCGAAAGGAGCCAGTTGAGGTGGTTCGGGCATCTGATTAGGATGCCTCCTGGACTCCCGTTGTGATTCCTTCAGGACAAACTTTACATTTAGGTAATATCATCAATATGTGCTTTGCTGTGTTCAACATTTCGTATTATTGGATGTAATTGAGATTGAAAAGGAGAGTGTGTGAAAAGGACGTAGCAGTGCACAACTTCAGCCAGCTCCATGACAGTCTCAGCCCGTGTTCTAAATGCACGTTGTTTTCATATAATTTGTACATTTGGTCTCACATCTATGTACATGGAATGTGATCTTCTGCCTCGAAGACCTTTTGGGTGATTATATAAGAAACTTTCTGCTGAAAAACCTTTAGAAACTCTGGTGGAATCATATAAAGACAGACAATTGCTTAATAAGTTGTCTGAATGGTTCTTGTTTTGGACTGTAATTTGGGGAATCAGGGTTCGTGTCCCGCCACTGACCACATAATTTTGACTTTTTATTTTTTGACTGAGTTTTAGGCAAAAAAAAACACAACTACTTGGTCATGGTCAGGAAGATCATGGTTTGAGTTAAACTAATAAGTCACTGTTGAAACAGCACAAAAAGTGACGATTACAGGAAAAAAAAGAATTCTGACAGAAGTGACAATACGATCCAATGCGAGGCGACGAGAACGATCAGACACACAACACTTTGTGTAACGCAGGATGTAAGGCGTCATTTTTTAGGTAGTCCTGAATAAATAGAACTACATACCAAACGCAAAGATGGCGCCTGTTCAATCCAATGAGAATTGTTCGCCTGGTGCATACGCAAAAAAGTTTGATAGCTTCCTTGTTTACTTTCTGGTTATGCGGCCCACTGAATACGCGCAGTAGTCTTTCTCCTGCTGGCCCTGCCCACAAGTTCCCTCTTGGCCCATAGACTTCAGTTTTTAGAGATTTTTAAATCGTTTTTCTCAGCTTGGGGAAAGTCTTTTAAATATAAAACCTCCATGGATCAAAAATTCATAATAAACTCATAACTGAACAAGGGATCGTGGATCCAAGAAGTCAATGAATTGTATTTAATGAAAAAAAAGAAAACCTAAGCCCTTTACCTGAAGTGCATGACACATTGATCAACAGTGGTCAGTCAAAACACCAATACAAAATGCTGCTTAAGCTAAAGTGAGGCCTCAATACTTGGACAAATGAAGTATGGGTCATCCAAACTGTCCTTCAGCGACACCTGTTAAAATATTTATAAAATATTATTTATTGTTCATTCTGTCTCTTTCTCTTTTATTTGCTGAGTTACAACAGTTACTGTAACTTTAATCCCATTATATGTAATCTATTACCTTCCAGGCCAATGGCTGCCAATCCCCTTAGAGGATTATCAGGATAAGATGTCATAAACACACACACACACACACACACACACACACTCACACACACACACATACGCACAGTCTCCCGGCCGTCTTGATGCTTTTGCATTGAGGTGAATTCAGCGATGGGACATACAGGGCGACGACAGGTAGGTGTTGAATGTATGCTCTGTAAATATATGCTGTATCATACCAGACGGTGTTACTGCTTGAGCTCAGTGGCTTTTCAATCCTGCTGGGCAAGTTTATCATCAGCTTTTAGCTCCATTGGTTACAGTTCATTTCAATAAAATCACCTTGCACAAGCAAGTCCTGGCTGAAGAGTCACAGCCAACATTCACCTTTATTTCTGTTGTCAGAGTTGCCATCATGTGGTAACATACTGGGAATTTTAGGAATCAGGATTCCCAGTATCTTAATTTGGTCCTATCTTAGAGATCCAGTGTGTGATTTCAGGGCAGAAATGCAATATAATATTCATAATCATGTTTTCATTAGTGTATAACCACCTGAAGCTAAGAAATGTTGTGCTTTCCTTACCTCAGACTGAGTCTTTTAATTCTACAGAAGGAGAGTCCGCCTTGTCGCACCGCCATGTTTCCACTGTAGCCCAGATTGGACAAACCAAACGCTGCTCTAGAGAGGGCCTTTCACGATTTTTTTGTGGCCACTGTAGACGAGGATGAGATGAGGGGTGTTCAGTTGGTTTCTGCAACCTCACCACCAGATGACATTAAATCCTACACACTGGATATTTAAAGGTTGCTGTTTATCATCAGACTGTTAAATCTCTGAATGCACCAAGTTTTCATGGAGTGTTTTCATGGACCTGTGTTTCCAGCAACATTTATTTTCTCGCACCTGTGTTTTTATAATTTTACATGTTTTCTGAATGTATTTGACACAGCAGGATTGATACTGTTTACTTTTATCACGTTTTTAGTTTAAGAGCTTAAGATTTTTTATTCTGCTGCTCTCGCTCAACTCAAACATTTCCACAAAAATTTCCTGAACTTAGTTTCCCATGTTTTTTTGTTTTGTTTGAAAAGCATCTTAATTTACCTAAAATCAAGGCTATAGCACATTTTTCCCACTAAAAAAAAGTAACGAATTAGACCGCCTGAAAGAGTCAAGCACAATAAATACACAAAAGTTTTTGTAAACTTCATCTGGACTTTGTTTCAGCTCTACAGCGGGAGATTCGACCAGCAGGTCTGAACCTTTCCTTTGACTTGGCTGGACCCCCCGCAGGATCAGGACTGGGTTTAGATGTGGTTTGAAAGGACCAGCATCGTTGTCTAAAACTTACTCTCTTCACCGCAATGACATTTCTTTTTTTTCATTTCAAGGATTTCAAGGTTTCTTGGCTGAAATCATTACATTGATGTAAAATTGCCTCTCGCACTCATTGTAACCCTGTTTCCTGGATCAAACATTAACAAGACTTTTTCTTCCACTGCGAATCCAGTGAATATTGAAGAAAGAAACCCAGGAGAATCCCAGAAACCTGCTGGGATGTTACAGTTTGAACGGGTCAGACTGGTTTGTGTTTCAGTCACAATTCCTGACCAAAACTTTATTTACAACTGAAGCCTAAGTTCGGGCGAAGTTTGGACCTCATTCTGCTATGACCCCGATGTTGAACCAATAGTCGACTTCACTCGAAGCTGCGATGGATAAAAGTCAACAACAACCGGGGACGGCAAGTTTCTGAATGTTCAGGATGAAGTGGAGATCCGTTTTACTGGCGTTTGTCCTACTGATCGGCTGGTGTTTCCAGCATGTCACTGTGGCCTCCGACGAACACTCAGACGTCGGACATGATGACGATGTACACCCCAACACTCTCAGAGAAATAAATGGGGACGTACTGGACATGGATTTCCAAACAAGGAGGGAAGTACCAGACACAAACCTTGAAAGGAACTGGGACACCAGTAAGGACAACTATGAGGACGCTGACTGGCATCCTCCTTCTTCCCTCCTGGAAAAACACTCCGACCTGCCACCAGACGCCCCGCTGATGATACGCAGTGGCAGCTCTGGTGTTAATGACAACAACAACCAAACGTTCAACTGGACTAGTTCATCGGCACAGTGCGGCGAGTACAGCAGCCAGCTGACGTCTAATGGCCAGTGCCGGCTGATGGCAACGCTGCCTCCGGTGCCAGTGGGAACGTCGCAGAGACGCTGCCCGGATATGTTCCGCTGTACCGACGACATCTCACATTGGCTCCACGAGAACCAGAACAGAAAAGAGCAGCTGGAGGAGCTGAGGGAGACGATGTCCGAGCTGCAGGAGGAGCTGAGGAACCATCGGCATCGAGTAAAGGCCCTGGAGATGCAGGTACACTGTTCGCTGGTTTACTAAGCCCATGTATACTGTGTATGCCTTTGTATGTACAATGAAATGGCAGCTTAACTTTAAAGGAATAGTTCAACATTATCAGAATTATACTGTGTGTTCAAACAATTTTAGAAGCAACATGAGTCAATGGAAAGACACGAGTAGATGTGAATTCACTCAGGGTGTCACACATCGATGCACAAGTTGAAAATGCTTCATCTTGAGTTAAAAAAAAAAGTACATGTAGCCCATGTCTTTAAAAATCTGCTTCATGAAATGTGCAAAGATGAGAAGAACAAGGAATAAAGCCTGTTAACATGGGACAATTGTTTTATTTTTCATTGAAAAATACATAAGAATAGGGTAAGCGGGTTGTGTGGTTGGTATGGGGCTGCCCAGTGGGGATGTGGGTGCTGGGCATGCCCTGGGCCCTGCGGTGTCTCCCTTCTGTGACCTACTCCTGCTGGGGCTTCGCTTTTTTTGAAATTATTATTTTATTTTCAGACTATGCTACAAGCAGTAACAGTGATAATGCTGTTTGTTATTCCATGTAGTATTTTATTCAAAGGGGAAAAGATGATTCAGGCAGGTAAAGCACACCGCCCTCCCGTCTTACTCTCTGTTTATCTCTGCCTCTCTTTATTTCTCTGTCTTGGCACCCACTAAGTCCTCCTTAACCCTGAATGCTAACAGGATTAGCTGCAGGCCTTTTTGCCGGGGGCCCCGGATCCTTCCGAATCCGCCTGACCCAGAGAACTTTCTTGGCTACAGTGTCTCCAGGCTGCCCCTGCTCAAAATCAAGACTGCAATCTGACTGTTTGATGCTGGAAGTTTATCAGATTTTAACATGTTCGCTACACAACATGCTAAATTCACCTACTTTTGCTTTCTGATGCCCATTTTGTAATTCAGTTTAATATTCTGCATAAATAACTAAATCCTGCTAAGATGAAGACAAAAACTGTAATAAAAGCTGAAGCAGTCTTAAACAAAGGTAACTAGTGAGCAGCATTAGCCATTAGGTTCTAAATCTATTGGAATTCAGGTGATTTGCTGTGTTTGTATGCACATTTAAATGTATTAAATAATAGATTGGTATTGAAAGACTGAACCACACTTTGTTTGACGATACTGCACTTTCCTGCTGCATTTCCTAGAGATTGCCTTACAGGACACAAACTTCCCCAACATCTTCTACAGATTAAACTCTTTCCTTTCCTCTCAGAGTGAAGAAAGCGTTAGTTTAAACTCAACCTTCGACCAGCGGTTGCGTTCCCTGGAGGTGCGTCGCGCCGAGACCGTCACGCTGCTCCACGTGCACGCATCACTGCTGTACGAGCTGCAGGCACAGCTCCGTAACCTGTCAGCCACCGTGCAGCGCATGAGCCGCAACACGGGCTGCACGATCAACGTCATCAAGAGTACACCGCTGCTCGGCATGCGGGACACACTGCCGCCAGGTACGCGTGCAGCTAACGTGGTGGTGAGCTGCATGTTGTATGATGTTCATGCAGCCTTACTGCCACATGAAATATTTTAACACAGCAGCTCTTCTTCCTGCAGGGAATATGACAAATTACATTACAAAGCTGTAAGTTTAGGTTTAGCAAACAAAAATAAAATTTTGCAGCCAGGGTTAGTCATTTTATTAACAGTTAAACTATGAATGATGTCACGGTTCTTGTTATTTCCTGTATTATGGTTTTGAGTTTCTTGTTTTTTTCCTGTTTTATTTTGTCGTCCTTTCCTTGTGTGTCTTATCCTGCTTTACACTTCCTCCCTGTGTTCTTTTCCCGCCTGTTTTGATTGTCTGCCCCGCCCTGATTTGTTTCACCTGTGTCTTGTTAACCTTCCTGATGTATTTAAGTCCATGTGCTCCCCCCTTTCTTTGCCAGTTTGTCGTGTTACCTTGTGTCCCTTCATTCCTGCGCTCCCAGTGTTTGTTGCCTCTCTGTTTCTGGACCTTGCTTTTGTTAAGTACTTAGAATTTTTTGGATTTGTTTGCCTATTTTGACTGTCTCAGGTGTGAGGAATTAGCAGACCTACAGTTATTATTTTTGGTCTTACTACATCACTTTCTCTTTTCATATTTAATTCGTAATCAAGACTATTTATTTTTATTATCAGCCACATTTCAGTCTTTCTGCCTCACTTCATTCCCTGCAGCAGCAACACACTCCCAAGCTGCGTGTTTGTCGAATCTCGTCAGTGATCTGGTCTTCCAAAAAGTTGGATTTTCTCTTTTGGTTATTCTTAACTAAACTCTCATTGGTGCTGGCATTATATAAGGGGGAATCACGAAGCAGGTGCTGTCAATTTATGTTGATTTGAGATTTATAAATCACAGGTGTTTGAGTTACAAATGGGATTCCCTGATGACATCCATGGATCGGCACGTCCCATGTAGCTCCATCAGATTTGGATCTGAGGCATTTTGAGGCCAGGTCGAGACCCTAAGCTCTTTGTCACGTTCCTCGGGCTGTTCCTGAGCAGTTTTTGTGGTGTGGCAGCACACATTGTCGGATGGTTTGTCTCAATTGGCATCCACATGAATGTCAGGATCCAGGGTTTTCCTTTCAACTGTCTTAATGTTGTGGCTGATCGGTTGTAAAATCTTTTTTTTTCTCATGTCATGTAAGACGCAGTTTCATTCGGGTACTTGACAGTTTGAGTGTTTCATGATGCTGTCTGTCTCTCTCTCTCTCTCAGATGGACAGTACCTGTCTCTCTGTCAGTCAGACTGTGCGTCTCTGTATCACAATGGTGTTCGTCGTTCTGGTGTTTACAACATTGTCCTGTCGCCAGGCGCCGCGCTGCCTGTCTACTGCGACATGGAGACCGAGGGTGAGACACACACAGTATACTGCACGCTATACATACACAAAAACACGTTATGTAATATATATATTGCAGTACTCACATATAGGCGCACAGCGTGTATACTTGTGTGTATGGTATATCTGTGAGTGTGTATACTGACTATACTGTATATGTATACACAAGGTTGGGTCAGATTACATTAAAATGCAGATACACATTACATGGCGATTTATTTATTTTTATTATTATTCTTAATCCACTGGGTTACATAAAATATAATCTAATCTAAATACTTTTGGATTACTTTAAAATCAAACAGTGAAAATATTGAACCTTATATTAAAAAATGGACACAGCCTCAAATATTGTTTTTTCTTCAAACTCACAAAACATTTTTCTGTGCAAATAAAATGCCCTTTGTATGTACTTAGCATTTAGAGTTGATCAATTCAAATCAAATACTCACACAAACTACAGGTGTGCTCTACAACATGTATGTTTTTGTCAAGGCTGTTTTTCAATCAAAGGCTACACAGTGGAATTTGCTCTTGCAACACAAGAGGAGCACTGACTCAAAATGTTCATCCTTAAATATTCACTGTGATTAAAAAGGAATAAAAACTCTATTATCCATAACTTATCACGAAAAAACAAAACAGTTAGGGACCAGGAAACTCCGATATCAAAGGTGGTGTTGGTGACGGAGTCCGGAAGTACGTATATTTAAAAATATGTCCACCACAAAGTGAAGCACCTGAAATCTGTGTTTTTAGAGCATTGGTTATCTTGAAAAAAAAGTTTCATAACTTCAATTACTTGCATTTTTTTTGTAATCTGTTGACATAATCCAGATTGCATGTAATCCGTTACTTCCCAACCCTGTGTATAGATATACACTATGTGCCTGGAATTGGACAATATTCAAAGCTGGAACCATTAAAGTAAAGATGGACGACATGAGAGCTCCCCAAAAGTGAAGCCAAAACATCTGGATGACCCCCTGGTGGCTGGCTGCAGTATAGCTCATAA
>JBBPCS010004448.1:0-11321 GCA_037974645.1 Hollardia meadi | reverse complement strand
TGTTAGCACCACATGGCTAACAACGCACAGCGCTATAACAAAACACCCTTCTCCGCAACACAATACTGATCACATTCAATACCTCCAGAGATACAGCGAGTGCACCATGCTTTTTCGCTTTGATGGCCATCTTAATTAGTGTTTATCTGAGCGAGGACTGGGGCTGGTGCTGAAGCAGTCCTGATAACCAGTCCACAGGGCTGGTGAAGCCAACACAATCACATGCTCGTTTTGCAAAGGAAATCTGATATTTTTTGTGAATCTTATTGAAAGTGTAATGGGAAAAAAATGAACATTGAAAATAAGTCTTATATTTTAATTATTCAGTAATGTGTTACTATTTGTTCAATTAATTTTACAACTGTAGACTGTACATTTTTACTATACATAATTTTAAAAAAAAAAGATTTTTACTATTCAAAATCCTTTGACCCAACCATCTATCTAGCCATGCAGGAACTTTCGATTCAGGTTTTGGGGTATCTTGCTGAAACTTCTTTCTCATCTCTAAAACAGTGGAGGCAAATATAATTTTATTTGTTGTGCCTACAATCCTCTGTTGACCTTCCATTTGACAAATTCAGAAAAAAGTGACTCGTACTTCAGTGACTGGTGACTTGGACTTTAGTCCTTTGACTTAGAACGACATGCAGTTACGAAATTAAAAAATCTGCATGCAGTTAATCAACTCTTCATGTTCCTGACAGCTCATACAAACTGGATCAGCCAATTACATAACAAGTTGTTGCAACTGGAGGTAAATATGTTGTTAGCAGAGCATAACCTCAGCTTATTACATTTGTAAAGGTTCTGCTGTGGTCAACAAAGACATGATGCCCACATGCAAAACCTCCAGCTCAGGAATTACAAATGACTGTAATTGTCTCATAGTAAGGAACACTAAATAAGTTTTCTTTTTAATCTTATGATTTTTATTGAAGTTAAATTAAATATTTTTTTAATGATTCATTATTGAATAAATTTGCTGAAGTTACTAACTATAATAATAATAATAATAAATATTATTCAAACAAATCTACTGAAGGACAAATTATGATTTATTAATAACTTTAAACACCAAGTTTAGGACTTGACTTGGGACTTCTTGGTCTTGACTTAGAGCTTGTTGGACATGACATGGAAATTTACAAGCTTGACTAAAACCAATACCATTTTCATGCTTATATAAATATTATTATAGAATATTATTAGATTTTTTTATTATTATATAAAATATGTGATTTTGTAATTTGCGCGAACCAACCCTTTAAATTACTATCTGTACTAGGATTTGGTTTTAAAAAAAATCTCCATTGCTCATTTTAGAAGCCTAATCCTTCCTGTGTTGCCTTGTTAATGATCTCATTCTGATCCAGCAAATTAATATGTTAGATCAATGTCCTTTTTTAAACTATCTGTAGATACTATTATTAGTCAGGCATGATGGCAAACTCACCATCTGGAGTAGTGGGAGTTTTCCCCGGTGGGCTAGTCGACCCGTGGGCCAGCGATGAGTCCAGCAGCACCAATGAGATTTAAAAAAAAAAAAAAAGATTTCCATGCTGTTTGTTTCACAGAGGCATGCCTGTGTGGGGGGTCAAAAGTGTATTGCATCTCATGAGTCCATCTTTACTTCATGCTGAGACATTAACAGGCAGATAATGGCTGTGCTGTTCATTAACTGCCTCAGCACTGACCTAACAAATGAACGTGGAAATGCAGGTGAGCAAAATAAACTGAGGCTAATGAACTAATTGAAAACGGGCCTCGGAGCAGAGGAGACTAAGTGCCAGATTGATCAATTTATTTCATCAGATCACAACTAGTGGTGCACCATGTGTTCTGTTAACAACAAGTGGATTATAAACTGGGATTTTATTTGACTGTGGAGTTACGGAGAGGGGAACCACTCTGGATTCATCAAACACACAATCATTTTTTATGTGTTACGATTCATTAGCTCTTATGGGAAAACTGTTTTGCAGTTATGCTTGAAGGATCGTTGGATGATGATAATGTCCAATAGATAATTAATCAAAGTGCTCCTAGAAACTTAGAGCTGGGACTACAAGCCTGTGCAACCTCCAGCAGATCAGAGTGAGGTTCATTGTACATCCCTAATAACTTGGATGATGTTGCACAGAAGTCATAACATGTAGTGTCAGTGCATCAACAGTGTAGGCTAAATGCAGTGTTCTGACCCAGCTTTTGGTATGAAGTAAACACATTTTAGATCATTGACTGTTTTATAAAGTTGGATGACATGAGAGCTGCCCAAAAGTGAAGCAAAAACATCCTGATCGCCCCCTGGTGGTGGGCTGCAGTATAGGTCATAAACCCCTCCCCCTTCATATTAGCATATGAGACATTGGTCAAGCTAAAAACTCAAAACATGTCAAATTTTTTCCAAAGATAGTCATTTAAAGCAGTTCTTATCACACTGATGTATGTTCACGTGTTCATTTTTCTGATCATTTTAGTTTTAATTAGTTATTTGATGCTATAAAAACGGGTCAATACTGCGCTACTGTGCAGACTCTGGCTCCAAATGATGTCCCCAGCGCAAGATGGCAGTACTCGTATCCGGGATGTTTTGGCTTCATTTTTGTTGGTTGGAGGGAGTGGAGACGCGTCATCCATCTTTATTTATTCCCATGGTTTAGATTTAAACATAGCTTTAGTTCTGTTTCCCTTATTTGCATTTCAGTCAGTACAAAATGTCTTTGCCTGCAAATATGTGAAATTGAAGAGGTTTTCAAGTGATCAACACTAGCTAGTGAGCTTTGGTAGCAACAACAACTCAAACTACGTGGATGTAGACCGTCCATGGAGTTGATTGATGTCCTTGAGATCGAGCCCCCAACTTTGAGCGTCTACAATTGGTTCATATGTGGCCTGCAGAGTTTTTGTTGCGAGCAAACAAAAGTTAGATTTAGATTGTGTATCCTTAAGTCTAATAAACACTTTGAATGCATTATCTTACTCATAAAACATTTAAAAGCTGATTTTCTTCAGTGTTTACAACCAAAATAATACTACATACTGACTCTAAATAGTGTGTTTGCACTGGAAAAGTTACAAAACAGGGTTGATTTTTAAGTGTGCTGTTGATGTTCACTAATTCCCCACAATGCAGTGTTAAAAGTAAATGAAGGAGCTCCTCACGGCCAAGATTTAAATCTTAAAATGAAAAATACTGTATATTTTCAAAGTTCTTATTGTGTGTCCTGCCCCATTACTATTCAATGCAGAGCATTTTGTGAGCAAACATACCCACTCAAATCTAAACTGAGGGCACAGAAAATAAAACATTTCATTTGGCACTAAATAATAATACAAGTTATATACATTCAGGACATTTGAGGAATTGCCTACTGATCATATCAACAATTTCAGCTCATCAACTTTATGGACCTTTCTCAGGACCTTTAGTTATCAGACTAAGAACCTTGTGAAAAGTGTTTTATTAGTGTTTTAGTAGCTATGGCTGTTGTCAGAAGCATATTTAATCAACAGGTATTTATTAGTATCAGATTGGTACCCGATATTAAAGGACTCCAATCAGGATGAGGGCCAGAAAAACATGATCACAACATCGCTAATTGGAACTGAAATTAATATCCAGCTCTTGTTCTTCATTTTTATTTTTGTTGACCTAAGCATCGTAATTTATGTTAAACTCCCTAAAAAGCTAGTGGAGCTTGAGCTAATTTCTATAAACATTACTGTACATAATGTGGCTTTAAATAATCTTTTACTACTTTGCATAAAACCCTTCAGAAAATCATTGTTTTCCCATGGTGAAACTTTCCATTTGGTGTGTGTTTTCAGGAGATGATTGGGGATTAGCAGACACGTGTCACTTCTTGTTCTTTCCCCCCCCCCCCCAACCAGAAAAATGAAATGTTATCTTTCTGTCCAAAGACGGATCGATAATCCACTGTGTTGTTTTGGCGTCAGCAGCAAACATCTACAGAGATTGGTAAAAAAAAAGGCCCGGACATTTAGAGCTCCACTTTCAAACTGTGGGATTTTTGTAGTGCAGTTCTGCAAGAGCAGGCTGAGCGATATGAATAAATAATAGACCTGCTGGTGCAAACAGCAGGCATTTCTTAATTTGAAGGGGTTTCTAATCCCCCTTTTTAATGCAGTTCAGTAGATTTTTAAGATATCATGCCATAAAAATATGAAAGTGGCAGGTGAGTCTACTTGCAATATCCTGTCTTGAATTATAGCACAGGAGCAGAAAGCACCACTTGGATTCTGTCTGTCTGCTCCCACCCCCTTTTTCCATTTTTTTTCTCCCCTTGCTCCCTATCTGAATTACAATTTTTCCCCTTGGAACATTCCTCTGGTACAGAAATGAAGACATCTTGAGCTCAACTTCAAACACGCTCCTCAGTAAACAGCCACTGTGGAGAAAGTGTTTCATCTGTGCCTCTGGGATATTATTAAGCCTCTCTGGTAGCTCCGACTGCAGAGGAGCACAGGATAAGAGCTAGCTCCTGTCTTTTCACCGGCAACCTGTTTTCGGGGTAACCACACTGTCTGAGTGCTTGTTGTGGTGGAACACGCTGCGAGAAATGCACAAAAAAAAAAAAAAAAAACCCACAAAACTAAAAGAGAACAAAGAGTGTCTAATTTTGTGCTCCATCTAACTTTATAATTATGTCATGACGGTGTGTCTGAACTGTAGATTCTGTGATCACCTGGGCAGCTCTGTGGCTCTGACCTGTCCCTCACCCCTGCCAACTTGTACAAGCTATAAGATGGCCATTGAAACCGTCACAATTGCCCTATTCATAACTGCTGTTCTTCGTCCTCGCTCAGGTTCAGCGGTGGTTTCACATTCTTGGTGAAGTAATGCAGGAGGGATGTTTCATTCGAATGATGTCGACAACTCTAATCAGATAAAGAAATGTTTTCATCTGCACATAATTTGAGTGTGCAGTGAAAGTAGCAGGAGAAGGGAGTTTCTGAACATTCGGCATTTATATATGCGAAGTGCTCACTAACATTTCACTCAGTTCAATGAAAAATTCCCTATTTTCTGGCTCTTCAAAACTAATGAAAATGTGAGCTGTTTGCATGAAAGTTGCTTAAAATAATACATTCTTGTGGGCTTGTTGTTAAATACTTATTAACAATGTCACACTTTTATTCTCTTATTATTTTCCCATTTACAGTCTATATTTCTGTGAATGTTACATTTGTAACATTGTGACAAACGTAACAATTATACCTTAAAGTTTTTGCATTGCTTATCATAGAGAGGCAAAGTGCCTCGCCTTCTGCTGGACCACCATGAGACCTTATTTTAGAAAATTTGTATGGTAGCTAATGCGGAGATAGTTTTCTTGTTGTTGTTGTTGTTATTCCCCTTTGAATTGTGACATGAATTACTCATATGATGCTTGTTAATTTAAAATATAAATTTGCCACTTAAAGTTGCAGCTCATCATAATAAATGATGTAAATGACATTGTCTCGTTTGACACTCACCGAAACACGTGAACGAAACCTTGTATTGCCGGTCAGCATGCCAGTTATCTAACGGAACCAACTGGCTCTCCTTTCAAAAGCAGTAGTCATCAACATGGCCAGACTCGTAGTGATTTTCACCTGTTTGAATACTTACTCGTTGCCAAGGTCACACACAAACACAACGTTCTTGAATTGCAAACTTGTAATTGACTTGTAATTCATGGCAAAATTGAGACGAACAAAAAATTATTTGTTTCTTGTTTATAACTACAAATCATATTTTTTCTGTAATAAGGTCCCATGGGGGATACCGGAAGCGGCAGGACTTTCCTAAGACAGTAACCATTTCTGCACCTTGCACTTTGATTCATGTGTTGCATTGTTTGTACTTAGGACCTCATTTTATTTTACATGTACAGTATGTGTGCATGTAGATGTATGGGCCTTTAGAGCCCCTGAGGATCTGGTTCCCAACTTTGCACATTTGATGTATCTTTGAAGTTTCCATTTTCATTTTAATATTTATACAATATCACAGTATATGTGTAATATATACACATAGTGGGGTTGTAGGTTGTGCTTCAAACACATTGAATTGTTTACTTTTTTCAATTTTTCAATCTCCGATATGATCCTATATGATTTTCTCTTGAGGAAATTTGGCTCGTTGGTGATGCTAGAGAGAAGCTCCTTTTCAACAGTGCAAGGCCACTCTTTTCTTTTGGTGGTATTTCTCTTCCCTCCAGTTCCCGGCATACAGAATCAGTATATTTTCTGTGATGAGACAAACAGCTCATCTATAAGTGATTCAAAACGTGATGCCACACCTAAGTGGGTTGATCTACCTTTCTCTACCTCGGCGTATTGTACTGAAACCATTATGGCGGCCTTTAGGTGGATGAAAGCAAAGAAAAACGGAGGCTGCTTAAAATATTTATCGCCACAGATATTTATTTTCACACTGTCTGCCTGTAAATAAGGACTTCAGAGAAGCAATTCAGAGAAGCGGTTAATGGGAGATGGCGAAAATGGAAAATGCACGGAGTGTGACCAATATGATTTTGACACCAACACATACAGTATGGGCCAACATGACAAATTATTTATCCAGGAACAAAGATCACAAATCTTCCAGTTGTTCCAGTATTAGTAATTCTGAGTGACTCCCTGCTGCACTGTACCTTCCTGGGACATCTCCATTAAGAGCTGATCATCATTATTAGCTGTGATATTGATGCCCGTGCTGCTGTCAGTCAGGCCTTAGCGTTGATGTATCAGACTCAGACTTCACCATTGACTGTGGCTGCTCGCTGCTCATTAGATTAATGAGTGTGAACAGGAGACAGTGAGTGGGAGGCATGGAGGACTTGGTAAGAGGGCCCCAACCTAGAAACACATGCTGCATAATGTATTCCCTTTAACACATATGTGAATGCGGTCACGTTGGCGATGCAACAGATGTCATTCTCTCAGTCCTGTCAGCAGAAGATCTTCATTAAGAGTTTCAAAGGCGGGTCCCTCTGGCTAAGCACAAACAGCCAGCAGCGGTAGCGGAGGCACTTCAGCAGTGTGGATAAAACAAGAAAACCCCTCGTTCCCTGGCATCATATTAGCTCATTCTCTATTATTCATGCAGGCCCGAGTTCAGAAATTGCCCCCCTTTAAATTGTTTTCAGGAAGGGATGTGCTGTGTGCAGGTATGTGAACTCGTTGAATAAAGTATTTTCCTAGTTCCAGGGGAAACGCTGGATTGTTTCATGTACGGAGGCTTTAATGGCACAATGGATTGGAAAAAAAGGAATGCAGTCAAAGACCCCAATCTGTTCTTGTGATATGTAAAGTACCTGTCTTCTAATATGGTGGCCTATTCTGTTTCCAATAGAATGAGCTTCCTGTGCACCAGGAAGTTTCTTGTACCAGCAGTGCGATCCGTTCGGATCAAAGACTCAGACTTCATGGGAAATGTACATTTGTGTGCCCAGGTTTATTGTCAATTATTGTCCATTATGGATATTTATTTGCTTTTCGTGTGTCATCTAACGTGGTCAGCTTTAAGCTTTTCTCATGTAATTTCAGGCACGGATGTCATGATGAAAGAAATGTCATGTGACGTAGTATAAAGAGTGAGAAAGTCTGCAATGGGGGAAGCTGGGGTGGTGGACGGGTCAAACACAAGCAGGACTTGTCCCGTGTGAAACTGAAAGTAAAAATTGATCAATTACACTTACTTCTGTAAGTCAACTTAAGAAACATTTTTAACTTACATCATGTACGTAATTAACTAAAGTTTTAATGCCCGAACCTAACCAAGTATGTCTTAGTGTGAGAAGACAACATGATGAAAGTCACCTTACATCGTCCTTTCCTGCATCGTCCATCCAAAACTCATAAAATGCGAACACCGTTTAATGACACACAAAAAGCTTAATTATGACAGCAATAAATTACATGCAAAAGCTTAAAATGTGTGAAATGCCAAGCAAAATACCCTTAAAAGTGGTGTGTATTCCCATGACATCATGTTGGATCAGTAGTTAAGAATGCAATCAGTATACAATGATATGTACAATAAAAGTTATGTTAAGAAGAAGGAAGTCATATTACAAAGATTTTACTTGAAATAACACCTGGAACGTATGACATATTAAAACTTGATGATATATGACATGTAATAATATGCGAGGAGGGAATTTTTCCTTTTAAGCTCTGTGCCAGGCAGCTGTCCTCCAACCAGTGTTACCTCATTCCTCCTTTAGTACTCTTTGGCCGTGTCAGACCACCACTAATCTGTCTGCTCAATTAGTCAGCACCATCCTTCGCTTTCATGGCTGGGGCTCTGCCAAGCCTAATTATGTAAGCTTCATTTGTTAGGCTTATGTCAAAGAGCTCGTCTTTTTTTTTTCTTTTTGCACTTTGCTCAAGGAACAATTTCATCATGCTTTCAAGGGAGGACATCCTGTGAATATACAACTATCACACAAAGATAAAAGGACAAGAACAAACCAGCACATTGATTGCTTCCTCTGTGACAGCAGATTAGGTGAAATGTAGCGTTGGTTACTTGTGTGTCGGTGTATTTCAACTTGATTTTGCATCTGCTTTCTTTCTAGGTCACAGTGAAAAGAGCTTCAGCTGAATGCACAGACTCCAAATTTAAATGGCTCAGCCTCCTACTGCCAGCTTATGGATCACCGTTATATAACTGGGTTTAAGAGGTCTGTTAGAAAATGTGTGTGATTTAAGAGCACACGTATGAATTTGACTTCATCACTGAACAGAGCAGTCTTTTGCGCTGGAAGACATTTTTTAAAGATTATGCTACAGCTAGTTTTTGTAAAAGCTACAAAATTACATTATTACAAAATTAGATTTTAAAGTAAACATTTCTAGCTGTAGATCTAGTTTAAGAGCTCAAGAGCAACATTAGTTACATAGTTTTAGCCATGCATTTAGTAAGTCTTGAGGGATCTCTGTGGTCTAGTCTAAAATATCTCAGCAACTTTTGAAAAGATTTTGTGCAGACATCTAAAATCTTTTAATCCCATGACTGTTTCACTAGTGCCAGATGAAACACTGCTGATGGCACTGATGCATCTTGACGTCTGTTCGATGAATTGGCAAAACATTCTGTTCATGGTCCCCTCAGGATGAATCTGAATGACGTTCCCTGACTTTTCCTGCAGCCCCACTGTTGACGGGTTGACGGGACTCACTAAAATCTTGGCATTTCACCTGGATGGGTGTGGTTTTGCAGGACGTGGCAGTGCATGCTTCAGCTCCATGACAGTCTGAGTGCATATTGTTTTCTTACAATTTGAATATTTGGTCTCACATCTATGTACATGGAATGTGATATTCTGCCTTGTAAGACCATTTGAGCGATTATATGAAGAATGTGCTGCCATCTGAGAAGTCAGTTGTGTGGGGTGAATGTTTCTTACATTGGACTATTATTCGGGGGAGTAAGGTTTGTAAGTGTTTCTGACCCTGGAGAGACCATGTAATTATGAGATTTTATTTTTTGCCTTAGCAAACAATGTATTTTCAGGTTTTTAAAAAATATTTTAAGTTTTTAGTCATAGTTTGTTCTGCGGTGGTTCTGTGGTTGCAACACAGATTAAGTGTCAGTATGTTCCATGGTGGTACACAATTAGGGTATAGCTGCTTGTCTGCCAAAGTGACGCTTTTCCCAACCTGAAATCTCTTTTGAGCAGAGCGACTAGTGGGGTCTTGTTCACGAGTGATGGGAAAATGGAGCATGAGATAGACAGTTTGACGGTTTGGTGCGGCATCAGCTGTAATGTAGGCATTGTACCGTGTGGTGAAGAGGGAGCTGAGCCAGAAGGCAAAGATCTCGATTTACCAGTTGATCTACATTCCAACCCTCATATGGCCATGAGCTTTTGGTAGTGACTATAGAAGCAGAGTAGGGGTTTCTGGCACAACTTCCCTTACTTCGAGCTTTGGGTAGTGACCGAAAGAATGAGATCGCAGATACAGGCGGCCAAAATAAGTTTCCTCCGGAGGGTGGCTGAGCTCAGCCTTAGAGAAAGGGTAAGGGGCACGGACATCCGAGGGGAGCTCGGAGTAGAGCCGCTGCTCCTTTGCGTCAGGAGCCAGCTGAGGTGGTTCGGGCATCTGATCAAGATGCCTCCTGACTGTAAATCTGACTATAGGAACATGGGATGCTCTAAGTGTGCTTTCAAAACACACTCTTCCAGCCTTGCATACACACTGCACTAAGAGGCCAGAGTCTAAGAGGCCATAACAAATCTTCTAGCCTGTGATTAAAGGTGTTAGAGGTAAAGAAAAGGAAAGTTTTGGATTGAAAATTAATTCAAACTGTATTTACTTCAACTGAACGTCTACTTTTTTTGGTGAGATATTTTGGTATTCTTCCACCCTCCTACAGTAGGGTGTTGTGAAATGCTGACACAGCACAGCGTGTTTGAAGGTTGTGCTCCCACCACAGTGTACGTGTGATATTGATTTGACTTGGGAGGGGAACGGGGAGGTGGCAGGATGAGGAAAGTGAGCAAACGGAGGTGGAGGAGAGCTCAGCTGTGATGTACCCAAACAGGAAGCCCAGTGACTGGTGGGTGTGCATTCCTGTTGTGGAGCACGAAGTTTGTTTTAAAGTTCTCTGCATTAAAGTTCTTTAAGTAAGTAGATTCAAATAATTATTCAATATCTGCTTTTTAACTTTATGGTGTAGTTGATGAACTAGATATGCACTTTGGTAAAAACATTATCAGCCCTAAATAGCATTAAACCTTTTCACATTCCTGCACTTCCACCATATTTACCTGCTTCTGCTTTCTGACTGCATTGTAGTTGTTAGCAGTTCTAACTTTTTTTTTTTTTTTTACCAGTAGAGAGGTACTCTCTGGGCTTTAGGTGAGCTAATCTGTCACTCCCAAATGAAAACACTTAATTGACTAAACCCTAAGAGTGCCAAGCCTCATTCAGTCATAGAAAGTCGACACAGTATATAGTGTACAACCCAACATGATACAGCAGAACTCCAGTATTCAGGGCCCCCACCTCTGACTGGAGGTCTCCATGTCCTTTTGTTCCTGGGAGCACAATCTGTACCTCAATCCAACCCCAATCTGTATTTTATTTGTTTATTTGACAGGGACAACACACAGCTTCTGGGCTGTACCAAAGTTAGCTATAAGCTAATATACATCTGTAGTTATTGGAAGAGTCCCGCTTAGTCTGGCAAGATAGCCTTAAAGTATATAGGAAGGCCCTTCACAGTGCTAGAGCAGCTTATTACTCAGCATTAATAGAGGAAAATAAGAACAATACCAGGTTTCTTTTCAGCACTGTAG
>JBBPCS010004447.1:0-11321 GCA_037974645.1 Hollardia meadi | reverse complement strand
CCACAGTTATTCCATTTGTTCCACTGTTACCTGGAGATAGTGACCGGGGAGAACGATGCCTCTTCCTGTTTTGGTTCTGCTATGGCTGACGTGCTTCCTTTGTGCCGTAAATTGAACCTTTACTTTTCTGTGAAAAAATCCAGCCTGGTGGCAGCATGAATATCAGAGTGAAAGTGAGGCTTACAGGGAACCAATCTAAACACAGATGGTGTCATTTTTCTTTATTACACTATTACATATATATTTACTTCATAATGAGAAGTTAAAGCAAAACAGTTGTCTATTGGCTGTTTAAACAGTTGGATGTATTGAAGGGACTTCATTATTTCTAAGTCAGATTTTCATAGAAATGATCTCAACCAAATGTCTTTAAATAATTGTGATTAGTTATAAATTGTTGATGAGATTCAAAGACAAAACCATCAGTGCGGATAAAAGAAGTTCAGTGTGGAAGGTTACGACCTTGAGTATATTTTTGTTAGGAAGGCGAAGCGAGACGGGAAGTGATGAAGCGGTAAATTGAAACCTGAGGAGACCCTCGTGAACCAAAAAACACCTTGTGTCATTCAATTGCCATTTCCAATATTTCATATTAATGACTTGCAAGGTTGTCCTGGCTGAGTACATTGTACGTTTTAAGAGTTTGTCAAACTTTTTGGAGGTTAAATTCTTTTGAAAATGTGATGTTTATTTCAACGTTCATGTTACGGCTTGTGCCAGAAACAGTAGGAAAGGGTTTCGACCCAACTGCAGCTGCTGCAGGCAAAGCAGGTTCAGTTCAATGTTTTATTAGAAATAGGCAAACTTACAGTTCATAAAACAAGCGTGGGTCAAAACCAAGATAATCAGTCCAGCCAGGGCAAACAAATCCAAAAAAGGGCATGAGGCAAAATCCAAGAGAATCCAATCCAATCCAAAAACACAGAGGCAAGAAACACAGGGAATGCTGGCACGAAGGCGCACAATGAACTGCCAGAGACGAAGAGGAACACCCGGACTAAAATACACAAGGAAGGGAAGGTTAACAAGGAACAGGTGAAACTAATCAGGACGGGACGGAACAAAGACAGGAAGAGTGAAGCAGGATAAGACACACGAGGAAAGGACTACAAAATAAAACAAACTCAAAACCATAACACAGGAAATGACGCACTTTAACTGGAACCACTGTTAAAGATTAATTTAAAATAGTTCCAGAATTGTTTTTTGTGCGTTTTGGTGCGTCTGTCCTCATATTTTGCAGCTGAAATCTTCTTCTCTTGGCTTTATCCTCCATTTCATGCACTATGTTCTTTTTATTTTTTAAATTATCACCTGTTTTGTGTGTTTTCATCCCCAGCCCTTCCCCTTTCACAGTTATGGACATAAATTACAGCTTTGTTATAATGCGTGCATAATCACAAGCTTTGTCACCACTCGACATCAGTGCTGCGAGTGAATGACAGATGCATGACTTGCTCTGAGCTGTCTGTCTGATTGTTGCATTTTGGTCTCCCCTCTTCTTCCTTCTCCTTAATTGTCTTTTTTCTTCTTCTTTTGTGTATGTAATGAACGTATACTGTGTGTCTGTTCTTCTTCTTTTTTTTCATTTGTAACTTGAATGAAACAAAAAAGGGGGACAAGCAGGTTCATTCTATGTGCATGTGCTTTCCCCCCTAGACTCTGGCTGCCCTAACGAGAAATTCGATAAATCTGCTTCCAAACCATCTCGCACAAGCTTTGCATGTCCACTCTGGTCCTGAGGAAATTAACAAGCGAATAGAGAGCGCCATCGACTTACGGAGTGGCGATAAGTTGAGAAGAGAGCATATCAAGCCTTTCTCACTGATGTTTAAAGACTCCAGCCTGGAAGAGAAGGTAGCTGGGGTTGTAGACAGATGACTGTTTTTTTTTTTTCTTTCTCTCTCCCTCCTCATATCTATTCTTAGATGGAGACATTCAGGACCAAAACAAGAACCAACTTTTTAATTTTTTCATTCATGAGTAAGCTAAAGGCACCTGAGATGCTATTGTGCTATCGCAGAGGGGAAAAAAGCAGGCCTTTCTTTTATTTTACTGTATATACATGAGTCACTGTAACATACGACAAACGATGATGTGAAATTTATGGGAAAGTAAGGCCATACAGTGTTCTTGTCTGGGTTTTCTTATCCTCCATTTGGTCTTTAAACATATGGAGTCTGAAGTGTGCAACTAAAGACAGCAGATTCTTCCAAAGTTGTCATGAATATCACAATCTCATGATCTACTTCTATGATGATAAGCATGCCCAGTTTCCCAGTTACACCACTGAAAATACCCGAAGTCACAGCCAACGGAATTTTACTGAACAGAGGCGAAACTGACGGCTGTTAAATAAGTCGCTCAGTAAAAACACAGCAGGCGACTGTCATCTCTATCTTTTCGCCGCAGCTCTCCATCGAGAATTAAGAAATTATTACTTTAAAAAGTAACAGCGGCCGTAAAACTTTGTTTTTGTGATGGTTGATGGCTGTGATGGTTCAATGCGTGCCGAACCGTACGGATCACGGATCAACAACGTGCCGTTACACCTCTATACAGCAGACAGTATAGAGACAGCGGTTCATCGCTGGCTCGTATACTTTTGGAGGTACCTTCAAATTCTGGCTATATTTTACAAAGTGCAGCTTTAAATGTAAAATAAAAAATTATTATTGATCTGCAAATGAAATACTCATTATTTAAAAAAAAAAATGCAGCATCTAAACCGAGACTACCTTGATCAGTTTATCTACATCTCATGGCCTCGATCAGCAGATCTCATGGAGTCTCCATGCGTCCAGCTCCATATGGGAGAGATAATGAGATGCAGTTAAAATGTCTGACACCTTGAGTTAAGGCTAACTACAGGTCAAGAAAGACTTTAATAAAATAATATATGCATAAACATAAAATTTTAAAATGTATGAATGTGTTAATTGGTTACAGTGAAAGGTTGTAGAATGATAATAAATGGACACACTTCAGACTCTCTAATCTAATCTCTGACAGCAGATTCTTCAGAACAACATTTAGTTTCTGCCAACATTGTGCTCAAACATTAACTTCATGACTCATGTTTGATTATGAAATCTAAAAAAACCCCAAAAAACAGCTCTGATTTCTTTTTGCTTCGATGAGCAGAGAATAGTCAGCTGGGTGGAAAACACTGAAGTGTTTGCCGAGATTGCAGAACCCCCTTCAGTTTACTCATGACCCAAAGTCCATGGACCTGTTACCCTTTTACAGTCTGGTGGAAACAGTGGATTTTTTTTTTCTTTGTACAGGAGCACATTGCATTTACTAATGAAAAAAAAGCATTTCTGACGTGTTCTCAAATTATTTCAATTTAAAATAGATATGAGAATTCATCACTAATAAACCAGATTACTGGACGACTACTAGTATTTTTTGAAGTATTCCTTAATTTTGATGGAAATTGCATTGTTGCTTCTGAGTGACATAAATTATAAAACAAAACAAGATAAGGAAACCGGAGGGTAAAAAACAGGACGATAATGTAAACCAACTGAATACGTCTGAATACATTTAATGATTGAACAGGGTCAGTCATAACAATCTCATCCTGTGGAGACAAACATTGTTCAAACTTTACTTTCAATTTTGTTGGAGATCCTAAAGTTTCCAATAATACCAAATATAGAAGGCTGAATTTTGGGAAATGTGCCTAAAATGGTTTTCAAGACAACAACAATATTTACAATTAACGCACTCTTGAGTTTGACTATTTCACTCAATGTGAACATATCTTCAACGGAGAGCTGGAATAAGCTGTTAAAGAGTGTGATATATGATGTTGTCAGACTACGGAATAAGATAAAGTCAATTAAAAGGAAATAAAAATGGAAAATAAATTTTTTAAGCACTTATTTTGCTTTATATTCTATTCTAACACTATAAATAGGGCTCGTTTACAGCTGCAGTTTTTGCTGTCAACAGCCAATGACACAGCCGAGAAGCATTGTTATTGATCACTTAATGTTCATAATCTAGGGGTCATTTTCTTAAAATTAAAAGTCATAATCATTATATATGAAGGACATAACAAGAAGACGTATCTGAATGTTTTCTTTGGTGAATGCAATGCACTTCTGTTGCCCTTTCTTTCCATTTTTTTTGTTCCATGACTACGCTCACCTTTAACCTTTGAGTTGATCTTCATATTGGCCCTCACCCCCTCCCCTCCACATGTTTCCCTTTGAATCCCGCCGCCATCTTCAAAATTTTAACCTCTTAGCCTCTTCAGTAAATGTGCAGTGATTTGCTGTTTGGCCTCCCTCATTTTTCTTTTTTTCTTTTTTTTGCCAAAGTTGTGACGAAACGTGACACATCCTCTTGCTAATTTCCCAGCACCCTTTGAGAAAGAGACAGAGCGAGGCCGGGGCAGTGGGGGGTCACTGGGTAGAAAGTTTGAGACTGAGATGAGTCAGACTGTCGGCCCAGATTGGTGAGTCATCAGTCTAGAGTCTCACACCAGCGCAGGGATTTCTTAAGGAAATGCTAATGCCCACTTTCTCAAATACCACACTGTTTCAGTATGTTAATGTTGTTGTAAAGGTTCAACATTTTGGAAAATGTTCCCAGAGTGAGGTAAAATTGTAATAACCCCATTTTGCGGTTTTACAGTAGGTTACGTGCTGCAAATGTTTCTTGGCAAACAAAGATTTTGTCGCATTACCCACCCCCAAAATCAAGAGGTTGTTGGTTTTATATTTCTGCCTGTGTCGTTGTTTATGCTAAGCTAAGCTAATCCAATCCCTAGCTCCATTAGCAATTCACATGCATGAGAGTGATACCAATCTAACTCTTGGTAAGAAAGCAAATGAGCACATTTCCCAAAATGTTGAACAATTTATTTAATATCTGGTGAGGGACAAGTGATGAAAATTAGCCTCCTAAGCTACCTCTGGCTAATTCATAGTTTCCTTGTTCTGTTAATTGATAAGCATGGGCCCTGACAAATAAACTAATAAAATTAAATAAAAGTAGTTATTCTGTAATAATCAACTGCAAGTAAATGTCATGCATTCAGAATTTTCCTGAAGTGCAACAATCATTAGCAGGAATGTGCTAAAATATGAAAATGCAACCTTTAAAAACAGTTTATTACCGTTAATTGAAAAGCTGACATTTTGGAGGTACATATTTTTTACCCAACAACAGCTGTGTGTTTAAATGCCATTTTAAGGTCATATCAAAGGGGAAAAAGTAGAAAATCTCTCAAAATGATCAAAACCTGAAAACCGAAATTAAAGTAGGCTACTAATACTAGCATGAATGCACTCATTTGCTGTTGTTGATTGTTTACTGTGGTTGAGTTGTTAGTGGTAGCTACGTTGTTAGTGGGTAGCCCACCTCAGTTTATCTTCGCAGTCAGCCTATTTTTTTAATTTTTTAGCTTTCTCTCTATGTATCCGAATCAGCTAACGGCTAGCAGCTAGCATTGTGCTTGTCAGCTTTGCGCCTTCCCCAGGACCCCACAGCTAACCCACCAGCTCCTGTCTCTCTCTCTCTCTCTCTCTCTCTCTCTAACGCTTGTGGTTGAACCATTGCATGCATCTGTGTCAGTGCCTCGGTGTGTTTGAGGTGCACTTTAATGTGTCTTCTCTGTCAGTCTGAAAACTTGTTTCTTCATCTTCCCCTCACCTCCTCTTCCTCCTTCTTTCTCCTCCTCTCCTCCTGTTCACGTTGCAGTACTCCCAGATGAGGGACGAGGTGTTCAAGTCCAACCTGGTGTGCGCCTTCATCGTGCTCATCTTCATCACCACCATCCAAAGCCTGCTTCCCTCTGCCAGGTAAAAGAGGACACACCATTGACATAAATAAAGATGAATAAAGATGGCCGACGCATCTCCACTTCCTCCCACTGAACCAAAGTGAAGCCAAAATATCCCGGATACGAACGCTGCTGCCATCTTGCGCTAGTGACGTCATTTGGAGCCAGAGTCTGTGCAGTAGCGACTGGGCAGCGGAGCTGTCAATCATGATGTTTCAGCCCCTTTTTATAGCATCAAATAACTAATTAAAACCAAACTGATCAGAAAAATTAACACGTGAACAAACATCAGCGTGATAAGAACTACCTAAAATGACAGAAACAATCTTTAGTTTTTAGTTTGGCCCATGTCCCATCTGCTAACATGGAGGGGGAGGGGTTTATGAGCTATACTGCAGCGAGCCACCAGGGGGCCATCCAGATGTTTTGGCTTCACTTTTGGGGAGCTCTCATGTCGGCCATCTTTACATTCAAGTCACAGACGGCAGCTTAAAAAGTTTCCCAGGAAATATCTTTTCGTTACGTCGTGGTACAGAGCTCGTGTTGACATCATAAAACACAGTTATTAACATTAACAGCAGTACAGAAGAAGGTCACTTGTATTTTTTACATTTTCCTGCTTAGTGGCTGGGACACACAGGCTGCTTTGCTGCTGCTACGTTGGCATGATGTGGATATGAGAACCCACAGATCATTTTCAGGTGTGATACAGAAAAAAATAAAGACCCAGGATCTACTTTTCATCTCTCCAACCTGTAAAAGTGATATTCTGGAAGATTTCAGTCCCGTTTGATCTGGCGACATCTGTAGGTAACATTTGTTACAGCTGATGTGGTTTAACACAACAGGTCACAGAATTCTGGGGGCAACAAAACAATCTGTGATTGTTTTAATAAAGCAGTCAGGCAATAATTGTCTCGTTCCCATCATTCTGTGATCTGCACACAACATGAGCTGGTTACCTGAGAAGTTCTTCATCTGATCCGGACTGTCCCATCACTGCCTGAAACATTTCAACCTGATCTGCTGCCAACAAAATGATGAAAATGAAAAATTTCTGGAAACGTCGCCACGCACGCACACACACACACACACACACACACACACACAGTTTCTAATGCTGCAAATATATAAATACTATACTGCAATACTTTGATCAGTGGGCCACACAATCAATCACCATCATGCTACCTCATTGAGCGATGGACAGTGACTGAAGACATATTAATTTAAATGAAAATCTTCGACATTATCACTTTAACATGGAGGCCTGTGTGACCCCGCAGAGACACTCGCTTTAAGGCAGGGGAGACAGTAATCAGCTGCTGGAAACATTAAGTTCTGCACTGATTTATAAAAACACATGACTGAGGTAAAGGAATAAATAAAAGGTTTAAGGCAAATCAACCAGGAGGACAAAACTGTACGAATCATCTCTGATATTAAAAAAAAACAACAATAATTGCATCTATATTGATCAAAATTAAGTTAAGTTAAGTTAGAAAAGTGTAAAAATCATATTGCTGTGTGCGCCCTCCTGTAGGCGTGACAGGAGAATCTGAGCGGTTTCTAGTCCAGCGGGCTTTGGAAGATGAGTCTGATGCAGCCGGACTCTACGCTCAGCGGCTGGATGCAGAACGGGCAGGCGGCGTGGAAGGTGTGCGTGCCGTGCGGCAGCGGGATCTGACTCCAGTACGCCGTCGTCTTCTCTGAGCACACGTGACCGCAGGGGACGAAGGCGTGCGTGGGGGGCTCGGCGTCCACGTAGAAGCCCGCCTCGCAGCCCAGCCACAGCGGCACATAGGGGCCCCGCGCCCGGCACATGGGGCACTCGCGTTCCTGACACTCTGCCTCCACCTTGGGGTCGCGCCGCCCCCCCCAGCCGTGGTAGCCGTGCACGTGGCCACAGCGCAGGTAGGCCCAGGGCTGCTTCTCGTCCAGGACGTCTTTGCGGCGCAGGCTGGGGAAGGCCAGCGTGTTGAGGCCCACGGGACACTGCGGACGCCCGGCGTTCAGCTCCTGCCGCAGCGCCTCCAGGTGTTTGACGGTGGGCGTGGTCGCCAGGCCCTCGGCTGTCCGCCACAGCAGGGTGGCGCCACACAGGTCGACGAGCGAGCCGTCAACCAGCTCGTTACACTCCGAGTCCACCTGAGCGAGAGACGGGCAGAAGGTTACAGGTGACAACATGACGGCGCTAACTGTTTTCATGCTATTCAATATGGAGACCATTTCAAGCCATGACATCACTTCCTGTCCATAACAGAGGAAATGGCCTGGGGCCTCGTGAATTTGTGTTGTTGTTGTTGTGTTCCTTACTTGTCACTTCAAACAAACAATCATGTGTAAAAGATGTAAATAACTGTATTTACCAATATTTCTTATCACACTTAATGGACTATTCTATCTACCTTCGCGTTTGTTCCATGAATGTATCATTGAACTGGATACAGTGAGAGCCTCAGTCTTGTTTCCATTTCACCCAGTGGCCACTCGCGGTGTAACAGCTAAAAATTCACCTGAGGTCAAAAAAGCATTTTCCCCATAGACCAACATGATAAAAGAGACGTCTGTGAAGCTGTTGACGGGACACCTCGAACTGCCAACAAGGTCAATGATGACTCTTTCTAGAATGAAGAGATTTAAAAACCTCGGACGTCATCACAATGTAAAGTCTATGGTCAGAGGGAACTCGTGGGCGGGGCCAGTGGGAGAAACACTACTGCGCATATTCAGTGGGCCACATAACCAGGAAGTAAACCAGGAAGCTAGAAAACTTGGCTAGGCGAGCAATTCTCATTGGACTGAATGGGCGCCACTGTCGCGTCTGATATATAGTTCTGTTATACGTCTATGATTTGCGCTGAATCAAATATCGTAGCAATTTGAGTTCCCGTCAGAGACGGACAGTCGTTACCAATATGAAGTGTTTTCAAAGTGGATTTGAGAAGACAACGAGGACGAAGGAAGACGCCATGTTTAAGGAAAGTTTGCCTAAACTGATGAAATTCTTTAATAAAACAGAGGAGCAACAGTTAGCTGAACAAGCTGAGCTAGCTAACGTTAGCAGCCTGACTGCAGCTACAATGATTTTATCAAGGCAACAGTAGGCTAGCAGTAGCCATGTTGCTAACGCTGAGACCGCGGTACCAACTCCACAGGGCCTCTTTAAACAGTGACCGATTGGTTTACGTTCAGTAAAACTACATGATGTAGAAATGATGATGATGATGATGATGTAGTGCGTCACCCACCATCCTGCCCCTCTGCTGAGATGATCTGGTTTCCCGCAGCGTGAAGACGTTGCCGCAGACTGAGATTTCCCTCCACAGACCCGGTTTGGAGTCCTGGTTGAAGCCGTGGCACGGGTGCATCACCAGAATGCCGTTGGTGGTCAGTCCGTCCATCTGACCGTCCTGCATCCTCCACTTGGCTGCCTTCTCCTGCCAAGAGCCCAACGATTCAAACGACTCATCTCTAATTACACAAAAAAACGAGTAATGAATTACTGAATTAGTGTAGCCTACCCCGAGGAAGATGTTCTTGGAGGAGTCGAAGCCCGCGGCGTAGATCCGTGCAGAGTAAGGCGGGTTTCTTTGGCAGATGATGCGGCAGGCGAAGCGGGAGATGGTGCTCTGAACCGTCTGAACGTCAGCATGGCTCTGACCACCGGGCACCGTGTCGGTCACCACAAAGTCAATGGGATTCTCTGTAGAACGCCCGATCTGTAATGATACACAAACCAGAGGAGTGTGTATGTGCAGGGTTTATTATTGGACCTGTGCGCTCGCCTCTCTCTCACAAACACATCACATGTTTCTCACATATAGACTTTACTTGGACGGGCTGCCCAGGTATATTAACGGCCGGAGAAATTCACTTGGCGACCCATTTTTGGAGTTTTTATTCTTTTATCTGTCAGAGAGAACAACACTATTTGTGATCGATTAACTATAATGAACAATCTCCCCTCGCTCTACCGCTCCTGTCTGACACTCACACATGCTCTGCAGAGAAACAGAGAGATGTTCTGGTGTTACGTCCGTCCTGTAAATGCAGTGATTGTGGTGCAACCGCTCTTGTTTAATGTAGGCCTGCTTTTAACGTAGCTGTTTTAAGCTTGTAAGTTCACCTGCACGGTGTTGATGTCGTTCAGTACCACGTTGGTTTCGACTCAAACAGAATCATGGGTGAAAAAATCCAAAATGCGAGTTGTGTTGTTTTTTTTTTGGGCGACTTTATAAAACATCCTGCTGATGAAGAATTCGACAGAGCAGACACAGGGAGAGAGGAACAGGAAGAGGAAACCGGTGTGTGTGTGTGTGTGTGTGTGCTGGGATGAAGCGCTTGTACAATAAAAAAAGAAAGACGGTGAACGTTTTGATTGACATTAGCTCGGTAGATAACTGAACACGATGTTAACAGAGGGTTTACTACACAGAACAACAAGCTCACAGCATTCACCAGCAGGGTTCGGTGTCCGGCCGATCTGCTCCCACAAAAGGACTTTTCTGTCTCTGTTGTTATTGTTACTGTCCGACACGGCCAGAACAAGATTCTCCTCCACGTTATTGGTTATCAGGATGACGGGTGACGATTCCCGCCCCATCTAAAATATGTTTTGTTGCCTGGTGACGACAGCAGCGCCTTTCTCAAAAGTTTAGATATTTACAACTCGAAGTGCTCTGAAAAAAACACGCAGCACTTTTTCTATAGTGTTCTATATGTGGACAGGGGCCCTGAAGGGACAAACAAGGTGAGCAGATTACAGCAGTTTGTGAGGAAACACTAAAATAAGGTGGAGAACGAAGTAGAACTGAAATGTCCCCGACACCAGTATCTTAGGGTCTATTAGTGTCTCATGTAAAAACAACATGGCAGTACAAGAATCATGCATATAAAGTTTTTTATCACAGCGATTTGTTTGCAGCTTTTTGTCGATTCTCATTTCTGTCTCTAATTCCTCAGTCGTGGTTTCTCGTTTTTCTTTTTGCAGTTCAGAGTTTTCCGCTCCGAACAGATTTACCGTACCACAGTCCTGTGGGTTGAGGAAAGTGCCAAACCGCATTGTGCAACAAGACTGCAAAGACTCAAAGAAAGAAAAGAATAAATATTTGGATTTTTATTTGGATTTACTTGAGATAAAAAAAGAAAAAAACAGAACTCTGGCTGCTGCTGACTCGACTCACGGCTCGTCCTGGTGTGGAAGCTGAATCTGATGTGTACAACAGTGTGTATAGAGTTATTGGATGGTGCAGACCTGGAACATGTCTGTGTTGCTGTCGTGGGTGTACTCCACCACCACCGTCTGTGCCCGGGACAGAGTGTATGAAATACTGTGCTGCTCCTTGTTGTTTATAGCCTTTGGAAACACAGAGGAGACGCACTGTTACAACATGTTGACACCTTTTTATTAACAATGCTGCAAGTCAGAGTGTGTGAAATGTGGCAAGATTTAATATATAAAGATAGAACTCCATGGAACAAGGTTTGTTTATACAACATTTAAAAGGTTTCACTGTATATA